>UESW01001528.1:86853-113076 GCA_900491605.1 Calamus simplicifolius | reverse complement strand
TATATATCTTGACAATGATTGAAATACCTCTTTTTAATGGTGATCAGTCAAATCTTCATTGTAGATACCTATGCCATCTTTCTTGATTCTCCATCGCATCATTCTGGGTTTTTGTAACTTCTACAGCTTCTATAGTATACCCATTTTCACTCTTTACTTTCTATGTCTGCCACATATCCCTCAAAGTTCCAATTTTGTTACTTTTTTGATTTGTTTTCTCGGATGCTTTTATAATATTCTGAGCCATACAACATCATATACGTTGTTGATTTATGTCACTCAAAAACACAAAAGAGCAAAGGGGAAATGAAGAGACAGAGATAGAGGACTTGGGTTCATGAGCAAGTGCAATGAAGCCATAGGACCTATGTAGGACAAGTTCCTCAGATTTGTTTGTAAATTTATGGAAGTGGAGGGAATGCCTAAGGAAACCTGGATGAAATTTGTGAGATTTTTATATATATATAAATTGTTTTCGCAGATGTTGTAGCACTTAATAGGATAGGAATGAATGATGAATATTTGTACCATATATATGCAAAGAGATCCTGTGGCTGACCATTGGACATTTGAAACACAGACATTCAACTGGAATCCTCTAGTCCTCCATGCCATCTTGTGTTGTGAACAGGTTGGATTTGGTTCGGATCCAAGTAAGATCTGGAATCAAACTTTGTAAGATTCGTGAGTTTGGATGCAGTTTCAGATTTTCCTGGTCAGATTTGACTTGGATTTGGATCCACGATGGAACATTTAATAACTCTATAATATATTATATATATATATATAATTTTTATTTATCCTTTTAACCTAAACAATGTGATAATGATGAAACTTCTAGTTCAATCCAGCTGATTGTCTGGCTAATGACATCAGCTATAGGCTGATGGTTTTCCTTAGAAGCCATTAAGCTTGTGTTGCTAGGATGCGCAAAGAGTTTTTTATTTAAGAAACTAGGGGATTTTCCCTTGCTCTGCAACCAAAGAAACAAAAGAAACTTCTAGGTAAATAACTAGACTGGTCATATCTAATATTTTTTTCGTTCTGTTATGATTCTAAGTGGTTTCACATGATAGGAATCAGCTATCATGATTTGTTAACTTTTTCTACAAGGAGGGGGAAAAAAAAAGAGAAACTCACCGCATGCAAAATGTGAATTGAAGTACATATATCAATTTATCATTATGCATGAAATTTCTATCAATGCATGATGCACATCTATATCTGTGCACAAACTCTTAAAAGTATTACTGGCTAATCCATTGGGCTATGTGGTTGGACATGGGTCACATCCAAATCCTACACAGTGTGTAGTTGATCACAGATTATCAGATTATTGAGTTATATTATTGAATTGCTGAGTATGATTTGCGTCTCTAACATATCTGGTCCATATATGCAGCATATTAACAGGGTGCACCTCGAGAAAGGAAGTACTTTTTCTTAGAAGGAAAAATCTCATATTTGACATGATCTTTTTCTTCAATTCCAGTTTAATCGGAGATAAAAGGAAGCACCTATCAAATGTAATTTGTTCTTTACTTTTAATTTTAAAAGAAAACAAGGCGAAAAGTAAAAATAGAAAAGGCTGCCTAGAGAGCAGAAAAGACGGAAATTCCATTTTCTCGAACAGACTCCGCACCACTCTAGCCTTTGTGGATTTGTGTATTGCACAACAGGAACGCTAGTAACTTGTAAAGCTGGCCTCAGGATGTCAGGAGATTTCTTGGTGGTTTTAACTTTTAATTTCCATTATTTCCCTTCTATCTTCGATATAAATTTAAAATTATGAACTAGTCTTTTCTCTAAGGTTTCTTGTACAAATTTGTACCAATGGTATAGTTCAGAGGTTTGGTTCAGTATATGAGCAGAATTGGTCCAAACCAAGCAGAACCATCTCATGCCACTCAGTTGTGGGCTGTATACTGGTCGGGCATAAGAGGATGCTTTGTTGGTACAGTGTGCTATCTGCACTAGTTAGGTTCCGATACAGACCATATGGTGACTAGTATTGGTAAAATGAGCCTTGCTTCTCTGTTATTATATGATTTGTTTCAGTTCCAGCAAGATGCTGTGGTGTGGAAAATATGCCATTCATCTTAAATGGAATGATATAGACTTCTTATCAGAAGAGATAACAAAATTACGTGAGACATTGATGCTAGGAATCTGCATTGTTGAATTTGCTTCAGTCTGTTGTTGTTTTGCCTTGATATAATCTGTAAGAGCATTCAAAAACTTAATTTTAGGTTAGACCTGTTAGACATTAATTTATACAGTTAGAATTGACAAGAAATCATGATTTCAGTCTTCTCTCATTGATAGTTTCTTTTATATTATTTATTGTGAAGCTGGTCTCTGGTGGCATTCCTGATGAGCAAAGGAAAGTTGCAATGAACTCTGTAAATCCAAAGTACATTCTTCGGAATTATCTATGCCAAAGTGCCATTGATGCTGCTGAGCAAGGTGATTATGCGGAGGTTCGCAGGTTGTTGAAGGTTATGGAACATCCATTTGATGAACAACCAGAAATGGAGAAGTATGCACGTTTGCCACCTGCATGGGCCTATAGGCCAGGTGTGTGCATGCTATCTTGCTCATCCTGATGATTGCTGCTTGCTTCCCGGTTGTAAGCTGTGGTACCATTGTATATACGCTGTTCTGCTTTGGTAACCAAATATGGAGGGGAAAGTCACAGCTGTTTCTTTGTAATGCCTCCAGATTGATAAATTGATTTATTCTACTAGATATTGAATAAGGTACTTATGACAAACTTTGCATTTTATGTGAGACAAGATTCAAAGAAAAGCATCGTCTTACAGATTTGCATCGGATAGTGAGATGGACTGCTTGTCTTTTATCTACTTCCATTCTCATGTGCACATGATATGTAAGCCAGAAACAACTCAACTCAAAACTCATCTTGCCTTTTCTCAACTACATGCAAGCCAGAAACACCTTACAAATATTGTAGTAGTATTCATGGAATGTGAATTACCCCCATTAGGCCTGCCCCAGAACTGAGGAATGAAACAAAAAATCACTTTAATTGATCACAATTTTTGAGAAAAATAGGGAAAATTATGAATATTTTGTGGCTTATTGGAAGATGTTTGTGAGAAAATAATATGCCTGCTGCCAAATATGGCTTATTGAAGTCTCCTTCCTTTGCGCACAAGTGCTTACTCGCTTTCAGTTCTCTGTTCTAAACATGATCACCTGGATCTTCATATCGGCATAACCAGCTTAGAAATAGCGGTCTAAGATGTCAAACAAACGTGCGCGCAGTTTTTTGTTTTTTCTTTTTGGACCATTGCTTTCACATCTATGCAGTCAGCCAACTAGCTGATGTTGATTAGATTTAGATAATCATACGTTGGAACTTGTTCTACCTGATGGATGGCCCAGCATGCACTGTACAGTGCCGCAGAAATTCAACTATTAAACTCAATAAGTCAACTATGGTATGGTACGGCAAGGATTACCATAGCTTGTCATTTGGCAGTTAATGGTTAGTGCGGATATTAGGACAATGTCGGATAAAGCAGTCTGTGCACGATATACGGTCATTCATTAGCAACTTCATTGTATTGAGTGAGAGCACCAAGCTTTCACGCGGTTATTGTTTTCCTTCAAACAAACTTGTTGCCATACCTACCCATTTCTTTACATATTTAATAGGCACGTTTGACCCTGGCAACAAATACAAATTCATGTCTTGTTATTCTCGAGGAACGGGAGATTTTACCCTGGCAGCAAATTCATGTCTTGTTATTCTTGAGGAACTGGAGAGTAGAGGTGAGTTTTTTTACCTTGCATCCTTGACCATTCCATTTACACCAGGAAATTCGATGGCCTACGAGTCAACCACGAGAGCAGCGTGATTGGCCGAAGGCCATGCGGAACCCATTGGCATCCAGATCGAAAAATGGTATGTAAACAAGACAAAAGTATGGAACCATTGGAGCTGAAAGACTCCACTGCAAACAAATTCATTAGATGAACACACCTGTAAACCCCTTCCCACCCGAGGACACGATAGATAAAGATGGATCATTAATCAACAAAACCCCTCCTCATCCAACGTCACCATATATGTAAGGGGATTTACTCATCAAACCAACAGCTAGAGCAACAGCACAATTTTCCATTAGGTTATTTCTGTTGTTGCAAGTGCAATTATGATGTTAAAATCAGGACTAAACCCCAATCAGAAATGCATAGTTTCACTGTGCAAATTTAGACAATAATCCACTTACCCAAATTAAGAGCCTTTGAAGGGGGATGTTAGCAGCAGCCCAAAGGTTTCCACAACGCAAAACTAGCCATTTAACTATGGGTGTCACAATTTCAAGTATTCAAACAAATAACCACCAGTTCACAGAAGAGAACTCGATTACTGATTAACAAATACAATGCAACGAAATAACCTGGACGCCAACAAATATTGTGCTGCCTTAAAGCAATCAACATCATTTCGGAATGAACCTCACCAAAAGGAAGGCAAAAACCGAATGACCCTGACCTTTCCGAGGCAGCAAAAAGGAGAAGGCAGAATCTTGCTCAAAATTCCCCACTCTTCAATTTTTTCCACCAGCAACAAGAACAAATCATAAATGGCATCAGGGGCAACCGTGAGGCAGTCCTTTGCACGTCCACTATAAAAATAGCTTATAAACACAAGCAATAATCTCAGCTTGATTTTCAAGTGCACTTCAGAAACCAGCCCATCCAGCTGGTTGGCTGGTCTCTACTTTCTTTGTTCCCCCACTACTGAATCTCTGAGAAGTATTTGCTTGAGCAGAGGTCCTCGAAACCTGTGAACCAATGGTGCTGCTGCAAGACTTTCCAGATTGAACCCCCACACATCGCTGGAGGGCCCTGCCACTGATTGCTTGGTCAGATTTTGGTGACCATTGGTTGTACGAGGAGCTCTAGATGGAGCTTTTGGCTCATCAGGAAATGCCTGCCATGGCTTGGGCTCTGGGCTGGGTGATGGAGAACTGTTTGCAAGCATCCCTTGCTGGAGTTCCCACACAGTTCCTTCAATCTTACCCTTTGGCTGCCACACACAAACAAACAAGTACCATGTAGAGTTAGGTTTGCATCAAGTATATGGGTGGATAAGTTTCACATGAAAGCTGTTAAACAAAAGATTGCATCTGATAGGAAGCAACAGACCAGAGTTCCAGACTGCATGCTTCCAGGAGAGACATGGCTCCTTGAGCTATCCTTACTTGGTGGCGATGGGGTTGCTGCTGCAAGGGCACATTTCAGCTCCTGGATCTCCTGCCGCTGAGAGCGGCAAATGGCTGACAACTTTTCATATTTGGATGTAATTTCAACTTTCTCCAAGTTAGCTTGCTTCAACTGTCCCTTCAGCCTATCCACTTCTGATTCAAGCTCTTTTCTCCCTGATCCACTGTTATTATTATTACTAGCAGCAGTATTTCTGGAGTCAATCTTCCTGGTATCAAACTCAGCCACGAAGGTGTCAAATGCCTCATTATGAAAGGTCTGCATGGTCTCAGGATATCCTGCTTTTGTTTTCTGAGAACTCTGTTGCGGCTCCTCTTGGAAAAAGCTTATTTCAAAGCCTTTTATGGGCCCCTCTTCAAACTTCTTGAGAGGGTTTGCTGCCACACTTTTTCCAGGATGAACATGTTCTCTTGGCGGGCTGGTCTTGCCTTCCAGACTATTCTGATTGTTCTTGGATATCTGCTGTTTGATCGGTTCTTTATCAAAAATGGATCCTTTGTTTTCTGTAACCTGTGGATCGTGTGCATGCTGGCTAGACCAAAATGAACCCCCAACAGCTTTTGAACTACCCTGGGAGGGTCTAGATTGTGACACCTTTTCAGATTGCAGTGAGATATTTTGCACCTGTTCCCTTGATGAAGGTGGTGGAGGAGGGCTCCTTCGAGGCATCAAAGATGTCTTCTTTGGAAGTCCTGCAGAACCCATGTTCAATAAATTTAAAAACATGACACCTCAAAAAAAAGAAGAAATCTTATATTGAAAAATGAAAGCAATATTAAGAAATGCCAAAATTTTATGTTGAAATGTTGCGTTCATGTTAAATCCAAATTCAGAAACTAATAAACATATTAATTCTGGGATATAGGTTCCAGGTGTCAGACAACAAACCAAGACCAACAACCAGAATGATATCTTTCTGCATTTATGTTGTGCGACCAGATCGGTGATTCTTAGTTTATACTAACCTTCATCATGCATGCTTGAAGTAGGCCGACGCATGCTGATGGTAGATGATGATCCATCAGGTAAGTGTGTCTGCAGCTCCACGGGCAATTGTTCATTAACACAAAACCACACCTGAAATGTGAAAAGTTGGGCATCAGTGAGATGAGATCTAAAGTCCCTTCAGATCCTAAGCCTACTGCATATGCAACATTCTAAGACTAACCTAGTTTCATGGAGATGAATGGCCAATCAAGCAAAGCCCTTGCCTGCGTGATGTCTGGTCTGGCATTTGGAGAGGCCTCAAGCATGTCTTTAATCAGGTTGGTTATGACAGAACTGTATTTCGGTAACTCTGGAATGCGATAGTTTCCGTTCAGAATCTGGAGCTTTGATTCACCATCAAATGCGGATTTGAGGTAGCAGATTCTGTACAAAAGGCATCCAAGAGCCTGAAAAATGTGAATGCAATAACTTCCTTTTAGTTTCTATAAAGTTGACCCCTCTTATATGTAAAGAAAAATCATAGACGAGTATTTCAGTGAATTCCTGAAAACATCAGAGCAGCAAATCAACATTTTCTTATCACGGATTGATTGCATTAAAGCAAATAATATGGACTCATGCTACCTTTTTTTAATGCATTGAATGAAATTAAAACTTAAAACAAAAGAATCTTTGAGGATGGCTCAAAGTGAGGCAAGCACTCAATACGCTGTAGATACAGGTCCAAAAGATAGGGTTTCGTTGCGTACCCAAATGTCCACCTTTTCACTGATAATTTCTCTTCGAAAAAGGTCCCACATCTGGATCAAGTAACAAGAATTTCATTGTCATTCTCTCTAATAATTATTGGAGGCATGAATCTTGTTAAATTGCAAAAAGTGAAGTGGTTCTCTAGCGAAACCTCAGGGGCTCTATATGCAGGTGTTGTATACTTTCTGATATTGTCTTCTTCAATACCCATCTCTTCGGGCCTGTCAAAACGCTTATGATTGGTCGAAGTGCTACCAAAGTCGCATAATTTCCAAGCTCCATCAGATCCAAGCAGCACATTTTCAGCTTTCAGGTCTCTGCAAGATCAAGAAGCAGGATGACCAAAGAATGACAAGTTCAAGTGAAAGAAAAAAAAAGTTAAAAATTGCAAAGATTTTTTTTTTTTTCCTTTTCCACGCAGATGTTATCTCTATAACGCATGATGTACATTATAATGAAAAAGAGATCAAAGTTAGATATCAGACATTTCAGGAAAATAAAAGACAGAAGGATTTGCTTCAGTTAAATCTATCATAAATATAGAATAATTAAGAAGCATAACTTTCTTTTGTAAATTTCATATTGCAACAATTTAATATTTTGCAAAGCTAATGCATTTGTTCTGACCACATATCACTAGAACGTGGATCAAAATTCTTGAATTTTAGATTCAGTTAAACAGTAAAGGAAGCTATACAGCATGACTCTGCTGGAACTAATATAAATCACCTGAACACTTCAAGAGAAGTACCTGTGAGCAATAGGTGGTGACTGGGAATGCATGGCAAACACTGCATTGCAAACATCTCTGAAGATCGACAGGACCTGCTTCTCCTCAAAGTACGCAGACCCTCTGTTCTCGAGCACAGCAACCAATGACTTCTCGCAGAACTCCATCACAATCAAAACCTCCTTCGTACGACCCATGTCCAATATGGTGTGGTCCACAAGTGAGACAACATTCGGGTGCCCTTTAAGCAACCTCATCACCGAGATCTCTTTCATTGCAAGATCCAGTGACTCCCCATCATTGCAGATCATTTGCTTCAAAGCATATTGCTTTGATGCATGCAGAACATCACGAGCGAGATAGACACAAGAAAATCCCCCTTCCGCCATGGCATTTCGAACATGGACCTTTACATTGCCAACGTCGATGGTACGGCCTTCCAAGCTGGTCGTTTCTTTTGCCATAAAAGGCTTGAATCTCCACATGACTGAATCCTAATTATTTCGGCTGAAGACAACAAGTTATTGATTCACAAGTGAAGTATAGATCCTCGTCGATATATCTTCAATAAATCCTACACTCTGCATAAAAGAAATTCAAAAATCTGGATCGCATACATCATCTAAAAAAAAAAAAAGAAACCTCGACGCCAGGAGCTTAACCCCAATACTCAAACGAACTTTTTTTGAACCAAAAACTCAGGTTTCCGCATTACCATTAGTACCTAAATCTGGTTATTCAGATATCTAGAGATCTCAGCATCCTTGATAAAGATCTAGGGCATCACACGACTAGATGTTCTTAATTGATCAAGATCCCAACCTAATGACTATAATTCTTGCCCTGGATTGGAACTTTGGTTCTTTGCTGATTCTGGTATAATTACAAAAGCAGGGAATATAAACCGTCATTGAAATCTATTTACGGATAAAAATATTCAAAGAACAAGAGGCCGCGAATCATTTCCCTATCAATCTATCCTGACCCCAGCATGCACCCTAGATCCATTGAAAATGCTACAAATCAATCAGATCGCGCAAAAAAAACTCGGAATCTCAGCGAAAGAACGCGAACCTTCGCTAAAAAGCTCCTATCAGAATCGAAATAAAACCCTAAAGAAGCGGAGATGGACGCACCTTTCAGATCGGAGGCGACAAGAGCTTCGATTCTTCCGGCCGAAACGAGATCGGAGGCATTTCCGTGCGATCCCAAGAAGAGTTTTTCCGCATCCAGATTCCTTCCCCAACTTGGGAGAGAAGGGTCGAGGGAGGAGAGATGGGTAAGATGGTTCGAAGAAGATTCGATCGATCGTGCCGGCAACCAATAAGGAGGAATATTTATAGCCTACAGCTAGGCGACGAGAGGCCTGCACGCAAAGACGCGTGGTAGGACGTCTCGAGCCTGAGGTATGATCTCTCTTTCCGTGTGTCCGGCAACATCTCTAGCGTCCGATGGGTGGGCCCCTTCATTTAGGATTAATCAGGATCGTCCAACGAGCGGACAGCTGGAATGGGTAAGGGACGGCAACGAAGGTTTTGGGGCCCAATCTAGTGATCCACGATAATTTAGGCCCGGCCCAGTACTAGAGCAACTTATTTGCAAAGGTGTTGGATACTGGAAAAAGATAAATTTGTTGCATAATATTAATTCTAATGTTTTTTTCTTTTTTTTTTTTTTTTTGTACAAACAATTGATCACACTAGTCTAGTATAAATTAGTCCAGATTGATCAGATATAAAATATGCTGCAAAAGAGTTAATCCTAATGTTGAGAGAACTTGAGAGGAAATATGGATGATTGTTATCTAAGTTGATGAGCAAACACTCTCTCTCACTTTGACTAGTATGTATATTTCTGGGAGTGGGAGTGCAAAGAGATCTGTTACATTATTTTTTTTTAAAAAAAACTATAATTTAATTCAAGTGATACATATGAAGGCAGCGCGAGTGAGCATGTTTTTGGATGGCATAATTTTATTCTTAATGTTTACTAAATTCTTGCTCTTAATACCTTGAGAAGTAATAAAGGATTCATTTGGGTAAATAAGAATGTCAAAACCATGGTCAGTGGCACATTTTTATTTTAACAAATTTATCCTATAGTGAGATTAACTTTAATCTCAATAGTTTTTCTCATTTAGTGGTAACAATTAGTTTCTAATTAGTTTCTTAGTCTAGTATAGTCAAGAAGTATCTGAAGTTTATAAGTCCTTTGACCACGCCACGGACAGATCCAATCAGTCGCTGAGTTAGCTCCTTGATAGATATGTCGGACCTGACAATTTTAACCTTTACACGATATGATTGATCTCCCCTCAATAGCTTTAGCCTCAAGAGTATTATCATCGAGAGTATACGAGAGAGAGAGAGAGAGAGAGAGTAAGAGCGGCTGAAGTTCAAATTCTGCTGGACGTACTTGGATGGAAGAAGCATTATCAAAAGGGTGAGAGAGAAAATTACAAAAGTTAAAGATAAGCCGAGAATAAAATCTTAACTTATTATTTTTAGTGTATATATATATATATATCATTATTGACAGAAACACGGCATACTTTTAGCCAGTTTGCATTGTAAATAAAATAATAAAAGAAACAAACAGAATAAGACTATTATTTTCATCTGCCGTCTCTCTCTTACGATGATTAATAACCGACATTATATGTTAATTACTATTATTTATTACCAGATGAACTGCAAATCGGACGACTGGGCAAGTAAAGATTTTTTTTTTTTCGTTGCTCAGAAACAGTCACAGTTTTTTCAACCAAAAATAAAGAGAGACTATTTTAGTACAACAGGATAAATGAGTTTTTGGAGGGGTCCCCCTTCAATTGGGGATAGGAACTGATTTAATTTGCATCGCGAGGTTGTCATCCAAAGATCTTTTTATTCGATCGCTCCGTTAATAAAGGTATAACTGGTTATATATCCATACAGTGCATGGATTATCATTAAAAATATCTTTTATTTTTATAATATTTAAAAAAATATTTTTTTCATTATATAATATTATTTTAATTATTATATTACATAATTTTATATAATACATGAAAAAAGTGGGTATTTTCATTGTACATATATAATATATATATATATATATACACACATATGTGATAGGAATAGGATAATATAAAAAAAATTAAAAAATGTTTTCATAAATCATATACAATATCAAATGCATTACTATTTATAATATTTGATTTTTCTAACAATTTTTTCTACCTTGCTAAGTATTATGTACTCAATTTAATGTATGGCATTGACTTTGTGGTTGCATATTCAAGGCTAAATTATTATAAAAATTATTCTAAGAATATTATTAACTTAGTCTAATGAGAAAGGATAATAAGATAATTTTATTACTGTGCATCTCATTTATTGTTGTTATAGTGCATGAATACTAATTTCTTATTATTTTTATTTTCTACCTTTGTACAATAGCACCTTTTTTTTTGTATCAAGTAAAAGTGAAACTTCCTAGCCCTCTCTATTTTTTTTCCAAAAAAATGGCATATAAGTAATCAACGACTCGATTTAATGCTTTTTTTAGTCTCTAGACTCGTCCATCCTTTTGACAAAGTTTTATGTTGCTTGGACATTCCTATGCTATTTAAATTTTCATGCTCATAACCTTCTTATTGAAGGAGACTCGCTTATTTAATATGATGGCTATTGCTATGACATCTGAACTGCCCTTGAGATGTTTATAGAGCCTAGATCGTCATATTTATCATGAAGTTAATTCTGCTGCGGATTGGATGGCGACTTTAATGGTTCATCATTCTGGCTTTTGGACATGAAATTAGGGTAACCCTGTCCACTTATTTTAAAATAAATTTTTTACTCTGATCTATCAGGGTTGACTTGCACTACTTCAGTGTGATTATCCGTTTGTACCAAAAAAAAAATCAACAACTCGCTGCCCTTTGCCACAAAAAAAATGCCCCTATTAATATAATCATAATAAAATATATTAATAATAATAAATAAAGAAAAATAAATAAATCTGAATAAATAAAAGAAATGAGAAAGTAAATCTTGTTGGTTACCATGTTGCTTTCTCATCAGTCCCTCTTTCCCCCTTTTTTTTTTTCCCCCTTCCACCCTCCGGCTAAATCCAAATGTGTAATAAAATAACCTAAACAAGTTTGGTATATGAGATTAATTAATTAATCAAATCCTACAACAAAATCATAGAAAAATCGATGATTTAGAAGGTAGAAAAATTAATAGCATCATAGTCCCCAGTGATCTCCTCCATAAGCTCAAATTCGTTAAGAAGATCTATTTTGACTCAGCAACTCCCATATTTTGACAAGAATGATCTTTTTTGCTAAAGAATATAAAGAGATACAAAGAGATGTGAAAGTTAATGATATGAAAATTAAATTTTTTTAATAATTTCATTATTAATAATAAAATTTTACTATGTCAAGTGTAAAATTTCAATAATCATGATCCTTATGGTCCTCCAAACCCCTAAGATAATAAATTTTAGGTAATTCGTTATCAAATAAACCAACAATGATAGCAAATAAAAAAATTCAAGAAAGATTCTCTCTCAATGATTGAATTAGGTAAGGTCCAACAATCGAATGGTTGGTTACCTTGTTTCCTCAGCATCTTGTAGTACGCCCTTGCAAAGGCCTCGTTGCTTTTAAATCTTGATTTTTATGATTTTTGATGGGACTTAACATCGCAATTCTCCTTTCTTACATCGAATATTCAAAGGATCAAAATACATTCTTCATCAATTCACACCCTCAAACGTGCACTTTTACAAGAATATATAAATTACATCATGCACCTACAAAAGAGATCATTTGTTGATGAGTAAGATGTCTTCCATTGACAACAATTTTGGCTAAAATACAATATGCTAACCCAAACTTTTTTTTTGTGATACAAGCAAATCACTGTGATGCCATCCATTTAAATATCATCTCTCTAGTTAGAGATGTCTTTCAAATATGGTGGTTATTTCAAAATCATTAAATATGTCAAATAAAAGAAGTCCTAGCATGCATATATTTGATTTTTTGAAGTCTTATTTGATTCAACAAACCCCTAATTTAGATCATAAAATCCTTACTCATCATCTCTAAACCTAAATTTTAATTTTAATAGGATCAAATTGGCAGAAATCCTAATTCTATCCAAAGATCAAGCAGCAAAACAATAAAACCATAACTTTAAGAACTTCGGATCAAGAGTTAAAGAAGTGAAGATATGGATCTAAAGAAAAATTTGGGGAAAAAAGAATGAAACTGGGATCAATGAGAAGAGGACAGCGAATAGATGGGATTGGTGTACCTAAAGAAATCGAGGGAAAAAAATGGGCGAATTTGAACTATTTCCATCTTCATATTGCATACAAACTAAGGAGATAAAATTAAAAAAAGAGAAATTAGGGATTGAGTTGGTATAGAATTTTATGCATCTGATGTTTAGATTGGCATCAGACCAAACGACAAAGGGAGATGTTTAATTAGTATTAGTGGCTCTCTCTCTCTCTCTCTCTCTCTCGATCTATCTCTTTATAAAAAAAAAATACATAGCTAAGCTTTGTGGCATATTTGGCAATACTTTTTATTTTAAAAATAATTTAAAAGTATTTTGTTTTGATGATGGAGCTGTGGACATTTATTATTAAAAAAACATTCATTGATTTCTTTAGTCGTGAACGCATTCTTTATTTTTATTTTTGTGGAACCATGTTCAGTATACCAGTGGAATCGGTTTTTAATGTGCCAAATGAGTTCAGTCATTCAGGTATCTGCACATCATTGTCATTAGCAAATTTATAAGTAATATATTAAATTTATTTAAAATATATTTGATCATTATACGCTTTTCCTTCCTCATATGATAACTCCATCTTTCTCCCTGAATTTTAATATATAGCTTAGATATATAATGATCCATTCCAAAGTACCATATATATCACCTTTTAGAACTATAGATTTACTCAGATTCTATCATGTTTACTTCATTGCTTCATTGCAATGTTTACAAATTCTTTCACTGTTTCAAGAAGCGCATGAAGCATGTAAATTCGAACCATAGCAGCCACTAAATAAATAGGGGAAGGTACTACAATTTCTATACCACAGACAACAATTTTAGGTGAAGGACAAGATCTTTCATTGCTATTGGTAGAATTAATATTAGGACTCAAAAACAAATTTCCATAACCGAGTTTATGAAAAATTAAGGTTAAAGAAACATGAGAGTCATACTTGAGTTTATGAAAAATTAATGAACCAACAACTGGGCAACCTCTGCTTAGCTTCATTGGGTAGCCTTTTCGCTGCCGGCAACAAACATTTCATGCAATTCGGGCATGCACTTCCTCTTTGTTGCAGAGAATGATAATTTCTTAGAAAAGTCTTTATTAGAGAAACACATCAAAAGCAATGCATCAAAAGTGGTGGGAAGTGTGCACCCAGCTTTCTTCACCAAAAATTCCATCTTTCTCTGGCTCAGCTTCTTGGATACCATGAAGATGTCAGCCGCCATATAGAATGCAGCTAGAAACTCTGGCTCTGTCCATCCAGGCTCCTCATGAGCTCCATCTTGGCCTCGAATTGAGCCTCGCCATCCACATCCATGTTGGAATGAATCCGGCCTCCTGACAATGATTGTTGTCACGCCTCGGATCCAAAATTTTGAGCTAGGATGACAACCCGCCGTATGCCGGGCATGCAAGGCGTCTCGAAATTTACACATTGATCAATATAAGGCAATAATTATAATTAGGCAATTCAAATCCATAACTTAACACAAACCATAAATATAAGTTTGGGCTACAAGCCCTACACACAATCAATATAGTTCTGGGCTACAAACCCTACACACAAGTAATACTGGGGCCACAATGATATCATGGAACTGATTTATATAGAAGCTCCATCTACCCCATAAATCCATCTTCAATCCTGAGGCTCTGAAAAACATTGTGAGATTTGCATGAGCTCATACTCAATAAGTAAGCCTATAATATAAAATAGTCATATATCGTCATATCTTATCAAGATATTATCAAGTCATAATTTCATAAACTTCCAGTTTCAAATGCATTTATCATGCTATCAGAACAAGCATATCACCACTCAAATTAATTTGGAAGCTTATACAAAAATGCATTGTAAACAACCCACTGTTTATATGATCATTTTTATATTATATTTTATGTGTCCCACGGCCCTGCAACACCCCAACTGGTGTAACATCAATCAGAGCACATCCTCTAGATGTGTGGCCTCCACATGCCATATCATCATCAAACAGAGCACATCCTCTAGATGTGTGTGGCCTCCACATGACACATCATAATCAATCAGCACACATCCTCTAGATGTGTATGGCCTCCACATGCCATATCATTGTCAATCAGAGCACATCCTCTAGATGTGTGGCCTCCACATGCCATATCATCATCAACAGAGCACATCCTCTAAATGTGTGTGGCCTCCACATGCTACATCATAGGAGAACCGCGGCGACACATATAAATATAATTCAGGGTCATCATTATATATGCATATCACACATCATGCATCATCATAAGCATAATCTTTTCATATTACATAAACAGTGGTTTGTACGTTCTTAATCATTGCATGCAACCAATTCACTTTGCAAAGTTAAAAATAAACATATACATCATATTTGGCATAAATACAATAAACCATTACTTTGCAAATTAATACCAACTGTTATAGCAAATATTCAATTAAATACTCATGATACAGTTTACCAATTTCTAAAATAATTAATAAAACTCAATTTCATAAGTATGCATAAAACTATAAATACAACAATTTTATAAAATTATTATATTTGGCTTACTTACCTCAATATGCAACTCCAAAATGATAAACCAGCTACTTAGACAATTGGGCACCTACAGTATTATTTATCATAATTAGATCTCTAAAATCTGAATAATAAAAAGACTCCTACAACTCTACCCAAACTAATCCACGGGCCCAACTTTGGGCTCAAATATCTCCCAATAAAAACATCCAAATGGGGAAATCAAATTACCCCAAGGAACTAGAATTCATTCTGAATCGGGTCATAATTTTATTTTTCATTTTCCGGCCCATTATAGGGTTCAAAACCCTGCCCAAAAAAGGCTCCAGAATTGGCCTAACAGGCCCACAGAAACGCAGCCCAGCCGGCCCGAATCTCCCTCTTCCTCCCAGCTCCCCAGGGAGCTGAGTTGAGCCGGCGGCCAGGACCGCCGCTGGCCAAATCGGAGGCGGCCCAGCCGTCGTTGGTCGGACCGAAGCCGGCTACTGCCGCGGCCGGCCACCCCCCTCTCTCTCATCAATTTCTCTTCCTCACTCTCTCTCTCTTTCATCTCCCGCGCGACGTACACTGTGCCGGCATCAAATCCGGCCAAATTGGAGTCGGTCCGGCCACCGTTGGCCGGACCAGAGCCGGCCGCCGCCGCTGCCGGCCTCCCCTCCTTCTCTCTCTCCCCAATTTTCTTTTTCTTCCTCTCTTTCTTCTCTATCTCTCTTCCTTCCTCTCTCACTCTCTCTCTCTCTCAATCTGGCATGGACAGAGAAGGATTACCTGAGGAAGACGTCTGTCAGGATGAAGGAGGGAGTCATCCTCCGTCACCATTTAAACCCCCACATGACGCTTCGGGTCAGGTAAAAATCGGGAACCCAGACATCTTGCCAGTAGCCTAAGCGACAACAGGACTCCCTAGATGCCAGGTGACCGTAATTAAAGCTAGGGGGTTATAATTGTTGGCTGCTTCTTCACCATCAACGAGTTTTTCTGGTCTTGAATGCTGCAGTCCCGCAAGAGTGAGGGGTTAGGAAGGATCCTCTTATCGAAGCTGTGGCTGACAAAAAGAATCCATCACCCAAATCCAAGCTCAATTACCCGAAATGGAAAGAAAAAATTTTCATAAACTAAACCTATCACCCAAATCACAAAATCCCACATCACCAACATTAAACAATCATCTAAAACAATTCAAAGTTTCAAACGAAAATACAAACAGAGATGGTACAAGCCCATCCTCTTGAGCATCCCAGATCAAACAAATGGTAACACAAGAGATTATGTCCACAAATAGAGCTAACAATAGCAAGAAAACAAGGAGAAGGATTAGAGAGATAATAAATTGATTACCATATTTTATTATTATGATTATATATAATTTTTTTATTTTTAAGAATATAATATCATCAAAAATATATAATTATTAATAATATTATATTACTGTGAAACAAATGCAACCTTATTGTAGAACGTTATAGGAGCTGCATTGCTTTTGAGCTTCATATGAGCTTTAGATTGTTGTTGGTGATCCCATGTGTTGGTATCAGTGAAGCCGTAAAATAGGGGACTCATCTCTGATGCACAGTGACACAGTGGAAGCTTCTGAAGGATCGTCGATCGTCGGAAGGGTGGGAGGGGAGGGAGGGGGGTTACAAGAGTTTCCAGAGATGCCACACCCCTGAGCTGTGGTGCTGGAGAGGGAGAGGGCGGTGGGATGCGAATCTAGAGAGGGGAAGGAAGAGCTTCTTAGGGAGAGGACGGTGGAATGCGAATCTAGAGAGGGGAAGGAAGAGCTTCTTCCTTCTCCATCACTGAAACCAAGGAGTTCGTCTCCTTATTTATCCTGCAGAAGACACCGCATTTAATGGTTATGGGTGGACATCTCATCTGGTCGGACGGGAACAGGGCCGAGTTGTGGAACACATTGGCAAGCCGTGTTCCACGATGCCCGTGTTCCATGAGGGCGGCTCTGTTTCAGCTGCAAGGTGAACACATGCGGCTCTATTTCAGCCGCAAGGTAATAATCTCCCACTCATCCATACTGAATCTTACTCATAATGCCATCTCACCTCTCTTCTTATGCAATGCAATGGGGTGTGTGATCCGACGAAATCCACACACACAGTGAAAATGTTGTATTAAGTTAATAAATAACAACGCAGTACATAAACGATGCAATCCAATCTCGTTCGTGTTCTAGAAAATCCGATTACACTACAATCAAACACTCTCAATCCCTTAAGAATTTACTCTAAGCAGTACTTGAACAAGACATTAAGTCAAATATATGTGTCCATAATCGTATGCAACTCATGCACATGATTGTCCGGGCTATGAATCACAATAGATAAGGTGCAGTCGTGAATAATCTTTCTTGAACACTCATACTAATCCATTTTTGTCCAGTTGACTTCCCAGGATTATCTCATGTGGCCGTATTAATTCCATGACCCTGGAGGATAAGGCTAAGGAAGTTATCCTGAATTTCAACTTCATGATATAGGCTCAAGTCCAAGGACACCACATAGTTGTAGGGCTCACACGGTAATGAAGAGAGAATATTTCGTTATCCCTACTGAGTCGACTTTAGCACATACAACATAATGCATGCTACGTTAGAGCTCCCACTCAATGGGCTATGTCATACTCAAACACTGTACGAACACAAGTCCAGGCATCACAAAGTTGCCTGACTCGAGCACACACCAATGCTCCCAGTTCGGGTACAACATGCTTTAGTAGGATTTGTGGACATATCAATATACATACACCGTGTACACATGTACGTAGTCCGTACTTGACTCTCCTGAGGCTCATCTCAATCCAAACTAAGGTGACTTATTATTATAATTTATGTAGCTCATTTTTGCAACTTATGCAATCCGTAACTCATGCAGTCTGTAACTCATACAGTGTCTTATGCAACCCATGCAATCTGCAACATATGCATTAACTCAAGCATCTATCATGTCTACTTTAGTCTCATCCTGCTTATTACAAAAGTGTCAGGGTGATCACCCATGTGAGTAGGCCAATCAAAGCCTGTGACATTCATATACATATATGCCTGCTAATATGAACCCATCATAATAATAATGAAAACAAACATTTCATTTTAACACACAGTTGATAATGCCTATATAATCCTTGTATGTCAGATACAATACAAACCCAGACTTCTCATATGAGCCTAAAAGACATCCCTAGCAATGGGCTTAGTCAACGGATCAGCCAACATCCTGCTAGTAGGAATATGTCTAAGGGTAACATTTCCTTGCTTGACTATGTCCCGAATGAAGTGATATTTAATGTCAATATGCTTAGTCCTTCCATGGTACTTGAAATCTTTAGCATATTGTAACGCTGCCATACTATCAGAACATATCTGAATAGCCTTATGAGCACTGGCTGATATCTTGAGTCATCTCAAGAACCTCTTCAGCCACACGACCTCATGGACAGCAGTCGAACAAGCAATGTACTCAGCTTCCATAGTGGATAGAGCTGTGCAGTTCTATTCCTTACTGCACCAAGAGACAACTCTATCTTCAAAGACAAACACATATCCTGAAGTGGATTTATGCTCGTCTCTATCATCAGCCCAATCAAAGTCACAAAAACACTTTAATCTCAAGTTCCCTCCTTGATAACATAGGGCAAGATTAGCAGTACCATGGAGGTAGCAAAAAATCCTCTTTACTGCTTTCTAATGAGCAAGCCCTGGGTTGCTTTGGTACCGGTTGACCAAGCCTACCACAAAGCTAATATCAGGACGTACACAACATAATGTACATTAAACTCCCCATATTACTCGCATAGAGAATCCTGCTCATCTTCTCTCTCTTTTCATCCATTCTAGGGCACTGGTTAATACTCAAAGTGCAGCCCTTCCCTATTGAGGTATCTACGGGACTCCTGTATCTCATACAGGGTCAGATCTTTCTTGGTCTCACAAATGTTTGAAAATTTATTATCTATGAATTCCATATCTCTGGACTTCATTTCAGTCAGTCCTCCAATTCAGTCAGTCCTCCATCAGGATGTTCACCATACATCATGTAACACTTAGACTTCTAAGGATACATGATGAACACCTTTTTGCTAGCCTTAGGGCCCAACTTTCTAACCTATGGGAGGTGTTGTGAACATATCCTACTGAACCCCATGGGCGCAAATGATCTATATAAGGTCTTGCACCATACCATAACTCATATGGTATAGAGGATACCGATTTACTTGGTATGCAGTTAAGGATGTAGGCAGCAGTCAAAAATGTATCACCGCAAAAACTAATTGAAATATTTGCTTGTGCCATCATCGACCTAACCATATCCAATAATGTCCTGTTTCAACACTCTGCAACACCATTTTGCTACAGCATCTCATGAATGGTGAGCTGCCCGTGTACCCTTTCTCCTCATAAAGCTTTTGAAACTAATCAGATAAATATTTGTGACCTCTATCAGTCCGAAGAGACTTCAATGTCTTCTCCTTTTGATTTTTTACCTCAGCTAAGAAGCAATGAAAACAAACCAACACTTCATAGCGATAGAAAATCAGGTATACATACCCAAATTATGAATAATCATCGATGAATGTGAGGAAATAAGATGCGCCATGGCATGCTCTGACACTTATGGGTCCACAGATGTCTGAGTGACTAGCTCTAATGGCTAAGAGGCCCTAAAAGCCTTATCAAAAGGCTTTCTGAATGTCTTTCCTGCCAAACAAGACTCACACACGGAAAGGCTTATTTTGCTGAGGAGGCCCAATAGCCCTTCTCTAGCCATGCATGCCATCCTATCTTGGCCCACATGACCAAGTCTAACATACCATAGTGAAGAATCATCATATGCAGGAAAAGAAGCACAAGCATATGAAAAGTAAGAGTCAGATATTTTCACATCAAGTCTAAAAAATCCATACGATAAATAGCCACAAAAGGATAGCACACCATTCAAATATACAGACATACGATCACCAGAAAAATAAAAGATATAGGCAAAAGCTAACAGAGCAAGTACAGAGCACAGATTACACTGGATATTTGGGATGTACGAAACATTATATAGGAGCAATATATGTACTCCTTGCAACCTCATGCGATATGCTCCTACACCCAACATCTGCTCATGAAGACCGTTCCCAAGAACAACATATTGGATGTCTACAGAAATTCGATGAAAATTTATAAACCAGCTTGATCTTGAACTATGTGTTTGTTCGCTCCCGTGTCTACAATCCAATCAGGGAGAGTATCAGCAACTAATGCATATGAACAAAAATAGAAGAGCTTATTATGGAACATACCAGCTTTGGTTATGTGCATTCACGAGCGAAGTGGCCTTTCATACCACAGTTGTAGCACTTGATCTTTGCCACATTCTTCTTGCCTTTTAATTGGCCTTTCTTAGGCTTAGCTACCTTCTTTTTCTTGGAACTCTGTGCATCTTTCTTGTCACTTAATTTACTCCTCCTTTTACCTTTGGAACCCGAAGCTCCAGAGTGAGCCACATAGGCAAGGGAGTAAAAAGTCTTTATGCGCTCAGCCTTTAGCTCAAAATGACGAGATATGTCCTCAAAAGTCTTGATGTGCTCACTATAAGTCATCAAGCGCTTCATCTGATGACTCCACTAACGGTCAAGCAGCAAACAAATCACTGCAAGGACCTTCTGCTCCTCAATAAGATCAACCTCAGCCTCCCTCAGATCCCTAATCATATCGCTCATCATGTGGAGATGTTCAAACATTGAATGATTGTGATCTTTGATATATTGCATAAATTTTAGGTTCAAGGCCTGCAGCCTTATTGCTAAGGTCTGCCCAAACTGAATCTTGAGCTGGTTCCACATATCCTGGGCAGTTGAAAATCTCTCAAAATTTTCAATCAGGTCATTGTGTATATAGCTTAATATGGTAAAGCGTGCACAATGATCCTTCTTTACCCATTTTTCACAGACTTTGTGATCCTGACGATTCTTCTTAGAAACACCAGGTTCTGATGGTATCATACTATGTGTTAAGATTTTCAAGACTTCTTACTCATTGAGTATATATTGAATCTTTCGATGTCACACATTATAATTTATTCATCCAATTTTTTGCCTCTATTGAGGCTAGCTACACCTGATCGGAAGGCCATCACTATATTTGGTCAAACAAAATATGAATATTAGGCACATAATCAGTGTATATCTCTATTTAAAAAAATATTCAGATTTCAAGTGTTCTTACTTATAAATGAGATCAAAAATTTTGCTATGCTCATAATCATCACTCATTTAATAAGATAGAATAGTGAATCTGATAATTTTTCATAAACATATCTATGTTATCCACAAAACTAATGTTGGAACAAATTTGTACCGCAAATATATGCTACAACAAGCATATATTTTATGTCAACTAAAGACATAATTCAACATATACATATTATTTATGCATCAAGCGTAAATAAACATGCTCATAGAAAATATAATAATTGACATAAATACCCCTCATGCACTAAGAATAAATAATTATATCAACATAAATAATATGTAGAAACATGCATAAATTATATTATACACTAAGCATAAATAATTATGCATCCAAAAAAATGTTCACAGAAAAAATCAGACAATATGAAATATTAATATTTATGTATAGAGTATAAACAATCATGCCACATCAAGAAAACTTTTAATAATTTTTTATGATATTTTATAATTTTTTTAATTTTTTTATAATTTTTTATGATTTTTTTTTTGTAATTTTCTACAATTTTTCCCTATTTCTTGATTTTTTGGATTTTTTATAATTTTTAAAATATCCAAAAAATTAAAAATAAATTTAAATGCCATGAAGGCACTAACGTCAATAGGGCCCTGCTACCATGTTTTTGGGCCCGCATGATGTGGCTTGACACATGGCTTTATTTGAATTATAAAATGACCATAATGCTTTGGGACTTTGTTGAATTTATGGGTTGTGCCACCTAGAAACTCCTGACTGTTTCATATGCCTGCCGCACATGCGGCGGTGGCACAAGGCCATCCTAGCCCTCCGGCAGCCAGGGCAGAGCTCCGAAAGGAGCTTCGGACAGGGAAATAGAAGCCATCGGCCGTCGAAGAGGCTCGAAACCCTGAAACCTCGGGTTTTCACTCTGCCCCTATGGGCTATATAATAATCAGCTCCATTGAGCTATGATTTTTACCCCTATGGGCTGCTTACAACCTGCCCCAGTGGGCTTAGTCTATCGTACACTCACCTCTGTTCCCAGGGTTCATCGTACGATCGAATCGCAAAGAGGTGCCGGCTCAATAGTAGTGTGCAATACTCATGCTACAACACAGTCTACAGGAATGATCAGTCCTATAGCTGCGTGAATGCTCTGTATGACTCATATATCAAAAATATTCTTTTTAACATTTTTTCATGCACATATGCCATGTATGCATCTAAAACTTATGCATCAAAACTTAGGCTCAGCTCTTTTGCTTTTAAAACTCATGCTTATAAACTCGGACTTAACTCATGCTCAAAACTTATGCTTTAAATTTATAATAAAACTCATGCTCAAAGCTTTGTGCATCGAAACCCATGCATTAGAATATCATATATTAGGTCCTCATTTTTTATATTTAAAACATACATAATACTTTACTAACATAACATACTACAGCTAGGTATTAATATCATTATACCAGCTCAAAATAGACTTTTCATTGCTAGATAAGAAACCCACTCACCTTAGCAGGTTACTCTTTTTGCTGGTACTCAACTCCGGTATTTTGGCTTTCTGGAATAACCCTCTTAACCTACATCAACATATAGACACGATAGCTATTAGGTTTACCTGCACACAAGGTTTTTTCTCCTGAAATCATGCATGCATATATGATCTAACCTCTGATATCTCATTATTTTCTTCCATCCTTTCTCTACTCAAGATTACTTCTACTATCATCTCCTACTACAAATCTATGAAAATCTAAAGCCATGTAAGGTCTAGAAAAGTTATAGCTCACCTAGAGCCAAGCACAAACCTCAAGCTTCCATTTCCCTTCCTCTTTCTTTCTCATTTTTCTTCCTTTTTCTTTCTTCTTTCTCTCTTTTCTCTGGCTGAACCACGTTTCCCTTTTTCTTTAGTGACTTGGGAAGTCAGGGATAACTTAGAGGCTAAGGCATTGATAAATTTTCATTTTACCCTCGCATACTCTTAAAGCACGCTTTTTGAAAATACGTAGCTCACTCATAACCATGCTATTTTGTTCTTAGATTTTTTTTTTTTCAAATTGCCCTTAGCACAATTAGTAATTGATATCGGAGCCTTTTTTTTGCCCTTGCATTTTTTTAATAGATTTATAGGCCAGATTATCATTTTTCATCTAAATTAATACTTTTATATATTTCTAGGAAAGGACCTTATCAACTTGAAGAGCTCGATTTTTGAAATCCAACGGTTCAAACGCACTTAAATTGAACTTAAAACAAAATAAATATGGAGTTTTAAAGATTTAACTCAAGAAATCTATAATCTTAGAGTCGGCTCTAGTAGAATCGGGAGCTGGCTCTAATGAAGCCCCAAAAAACCACTCTCTGTATAATCATTAGAGTCCGCTCTAATTTATACATGAGTTGGCTCTAATCCATGCCGAAAGTTCTAAATCATGCCAGAGTCGATCCCTCACCAATTAGAGTCGACTCTAATTGCTAAAAACAACACTTTAGGGCAAAACTCAAATTAAACTTGATTTTTCTTGAAATTTAAGCCTATTAAAACTCAAATTTCTTAAATTCTTAAATCCAAATCATTAGCACCAAAAATATACTATTTAGACCATAAATTTTTTTTTACATTTATCAAGTGGCCAACATACCCACACATCATTGAAATCATCCGACTTTCATTATAAATGAAAATGCTATTAATATTTTAAAATTATGAGATTTTCAGGATGTTACAATTCTTTTCTCCTTAAGAAATTTTGTCTCCGAAATTTAGCTAGATAAGTTCTCAAACAGATGGGGGTACTTCAATCTCATCTCATCCTCTCACTCCTATGTAGCTTCCTCCCTTTGATGATTTAGCCATTGCACCTTAACTAATAAATTTTTTTTACTGCAGAGCTGCTTAATCTCTCTGCTCAAGATTTTTACTAGCTCTGCTGCAAATGATAAATCTTCTGTAACTCTACAGTTTCAGATTGAATTACATGGGAGGAAGCCAACACATACCTCCTAAGCATTGATACATGGAATACATTGTGAATCTGAGATAACTCCGGAGGTAAGCCAATCTATAACCAAGTGTCCCAACTTTTTCTAGAATTTCATAGGGTCCAATATACCTCGAACACAACTTGCCTTTCTTCCCAAACCTCATAATACCTCTCCAGGAGATACCTTCAGAAAGACTTTGTCTCCAACCTCAAACTTTACCTCCCTATGCTTTTTATCTGCATAGCTCTTCTATCTATCCTGGGATGCCTTTAATTTAGCTCTTATGATTTTAACCTGATATGCTGTAAGCTGCACTAACTCTGGGCTTAACAGTCTCCTCTCTCTCTCCTTATCCCAACACATTGGAGTTCTACATTTCTCCCATAAGGCCTTATATGGTGCCATATCAATGCTAGAATGGTAGTTGTTATTGTAAGCAAACTCTACCAAAGGTAGATGATCATCTTAGCTACCCAAAAATTCCATGACACAAGCTCTCAGCATATCCTCCAGTGTCTGGATGGTTCTCTTCAACTGACCATCAGTTTGGAAATGAAATGCTGTACTGAACCTCAATTTAGTCCCCAAAGCTTTTTATAATTCTGCCCAAAATTGAGACGTAAACCTTGGATCTCTATCTGATACTATCGATACTGGCACACCATGCCTACTCACAATTTCATGCACATATAATTCTGCTAATCTATCCAAGGTAAAGACAATCTTAATAGGCAGAAAATGAGCAGACTTAGTCAATCTATCAACTATCACCATATAGCATCATTGCCCCTTCTGGTCTTTGGGAGTTCTACAACGAAATCCATAGTTATATGCTCCATTTCCACTCTGGCACAAACAGAGGCTGAAGCTTGCCAGCAGGACACTGATGTTCAGCCTTAATCTGCTGACACACCAAACACTTAGATACATACTCAGCTATCTCCTTTTTCATACCATTCCACCAGTAATTCTGTTTGATAGTTCTATACATCTTAGTACTACCTGGTGTGCATTGAATAAGCTGAGCTATGTGCTTCCCTTAAAATCTGATCTTTAATGATTCCACAGCTGGCACACAAACTCTGCCCTTGAATAATAACACTCCATCACCTCTAACAGAAAACTCTGACTGAGACCCACTCTGAATTAAATCTCTAGCTTTAAGCAAATGTAGATCTAGCAACTGAGCTTCTTTTTTTTCTTCCAGCAGGGGTCTCACTCGAAAGTAACCAATAAGGCTCCTGATTTTCTACAGCTAGCTCTGCATCTAACCTCCTTAACTCAATCATCAAGGGTAGCTGTACGGTTCTGATAGAAGCCAATGTGGCCATAGACTTTCGACTCAAGGCATCAGCCACAACATTAGCTTTCCCTGGGTGATACTCAATAGTGCAATCATAGTCTTTAATCAATTCAATCCATCTTCTCTGCCTTAAATTCAATTCTTTCTGGGTCAGAATATATTTCAAGCTCTTATGATCAGTAAATATCTGGCACTTCTTCCATACAAGTAGTGCCTCCAAACC
>UESW01001528.1:74098-85766 GCA_900491605.1 Calamus simplicifolius | reverse complement strand
GATGGCAACCCAAGAGGGGGGGGGGTGAATTGAGTTCTTTAAAATTTTAACACTTTAAAACTATGTGCTTTGATATGAAGTGCTTGAGTGCAATGTATAGATAAATGCTAAGTAAAAATAAATGAGATAGAGAGAGACAAAGCACAACAAACACAAAGATTTTATAGTGGTTCGGTATATTCAACACCTACGTCCACTCCCAAGCAGCACTTGGGTCCACACTATAACCCACTTGATTACAGTCAAGTTATTTTGCAAGCTCACAACTCAAACTTGTTGTTTTCCCGGGATCACAACAAACCCAACTGGTTTTTTTTGGGCTCACCAACACGAAACCCAACCACAAGCTATCCTTAGTCTATCCTGAGGTATACTACCTCTCTAATTCAATCCCCCGATTGAATTAGCAAACAACAATGAACAATATAGTTTTGAATACAAAACAACTCCTTAAATGAGCAAATATGCAATGTAAGTAAATGGGAATAGAAAGGCCTGATTTCTGAAGCAATGTAGGGCTTGAGCTTTTCTTCTTCTCTTCTCTTCTCATTCTCTTCTGAATTGAATGAGATTAGAGCACTTGAAGAGATTTTGGTGAAGAAACGATTGAAGATTTAGGGCTTTTCTCCTTCTTCTTCAAAACTAGGGAAATCCTTTGAAATAGCTCTTTTGGCTCTTTGGATTCCTCTTCTAACTCTCAATAGTGGATAGGCTTTGGCTCAGAAAATTTCTCGAAGAGGGATTTTTGATTTCTCCTTTTTTTTTTCTTTTTGTTTCACTATTTTTCTGTTCTTATTTTTTCAAACGATTCAATCCTTTTTATAGGCGTTTCAATCCATGAGTAGGTGAAAAATAGCCATTGGAGTTGTCCTTGGATGTACCTTACCAAAAGAAAATATATCCGTTAGAGATTAGGTAAAAAAATATATCAGTTGAAAACTTGAAATTTCATTTCTGACTTGGAGGTGTCGACTCTAGGTCTTCAGGTGTCGGATCCAAATCGGGATCCTAAAAATAGTAATAAACGATCCGTCAAGGTGTCAGCTCTAAGATTTTGAAGTGTCGGCTCGGCGAGATCTGGAGTCGGCTCCAACTTTCTGAAGGTGTCGGCTCCGCCAGTGTCCAAAAACATCACTCTTGTAACTGGTCTGGAGTCGGATCCACACTCTACAGGTGTCGACTCTAACTTTTCATATGTCGGCTCCAGAAATTTAGTTGTCGGCTCCGAAGCGTGCCGAAAATCAACACTGTTCTAAAACTCTTTGGAGTCGGCTCCGAGGATTTAGGGTGTCGGCTCCAAGTTCTGAACTTACATAAATTCCATTCAAATTCAACTTGAAACTAATTTTCTAAGTAACATATTGATGAATAAGCAATCTTAATTCCTGAAACACTTATTAAATTTATCAGAAATATAAGGAATATACTCATGGCTTTGTTAATCATCAAAATCAATAATTGGGTCAACACATCCCATGGTGAAATACTGGGTCTAATAAACCCTTTATCCAATAATTCTTGTAACTGGCTTTTCAATTCTTTCAGTTTAGTTGGAGCCATTCTATAAGGTGCCCTGGCTATTGGTCTAGTATCTGGAACTAGATCTATACTGAAATCAATCTCTCTATTAGGAGGTAACCCTAGCAGCTCCTCAAAAAATACATCTGAAAAATCTTTCACTACAAGGATACCTATTAGCTCTAAACCATTGCCCTCTAGGCTCACCACACAAGCTAAAAAGGCTTCGCATCTCTTTGCTAGCATCTGACTAGCCGATAGGGCTGAAATCACTCCCGAGGGCAACCCCCTCCTATTACCTAAGAAACAGACATCTCTACCTTCAAAAGTCTGTAACACTACCTCTTTCTCAAGCAATCTACTCTGGCTCTATGCACAGACAGCCAATCCATCCCTAAGATGGCATCAAACTCTTTCAAACTCAAAGGGATCAAATCTGCTGCTAAACTCTGACCCTTCATAGAAATATCATAACCTCTATACACCTGGTTTGCAATAAAAGGCCTCCCTACGGCATAGATACCATCAACTGGCTATCTAACTGACCCACATTTTTATCTAGATGCTTAGAAAACTCACATGAGATGAATGAATGCATGATCCAGAATCAATCAAAATATAAGCATCATAATTATCGATGGGTAGCATACCTGTCACTACATCAGGATCAACCTGGGCCTCCTGCCTGGTCATAGCAAATACTCTGGCCTTGGCCCTTGGAATACTAGTTGACCCTCCTGGCTGATCCATATTAGTCCTCAACTGACTGGCTGGAGCTGGGGTACCTCCATCACCCCTCCTGCCAGGCTGTCCTCTCGGCACTGCTGGCCCCTAGGAACGATCACCAGTATGCTGCCCTCTCCTGGGGCAATCCCTCTTCATGTGACCTAGATCATCACAAATATAACATCCCTTATTACCCTTCCTACACTCTTCCATATGGAGTCTCCCACATACATTACATGAAGGTATATTTCTTCCTCGATTAGAGGGACAACCCTGGTCCCTCACCTCACCAGACACCTTGCTGGCGAAAACCTGAGGCACTCCCCCAAAAGGCTTCCTCTGAGCTAGACTGAAAGCTGACATAGATACTGATCCCCTGCCCATATCACCAGGAGCTCTAAAACCAGAATGAAACTATTCAGCCCTCTAGGGTTTCTTGAATAACTGAGTCCCTCCCGCAGCAGAAGGATAACTGGGAGCACTTCTTTTTAGTCTATCCTACCTCCTATTCATATATTCTTTTTCAATCTCCTCAGCTCTAAGTGCTTCTGCACCAACTCTAAATAACTATTATAAACCTGCATGTGGGTCTTAGCTTTAATAGGAAGATTTAATCCATCTTGAAATAATCTATATCTCTCCATCTCATCAGCCACCAATGCCCCAGCAAACTGGGATAACTCAACAAAAGTGGCTTCATAATTCGCCACAGACATCCTTCCCTGGTCAGACTAAGGAACTCCTTCCTTTTTTGATCTCTATAAATCTTTTAATAGTATTGTTGATGGAATTTCCTCCTAAAATCTCTCCATGATAACTCCACTCTCTGGGGCTGCCTGCTAGAAATAGATCTCCATCAGCTCTAGGTTCTACCCTCCAGCAAGAAGGTGACAATACTTAGTTTCTACTCCTCGAAGCATTCCATCACATCAAATACCCTCTCTACCCTCTACAACCAGGCCCCGACCTGAGGAGGATCAGTAGTTTCCTGGAAATCCAGAGCCCCCAACTTCCTGGCTCTTTCCACATTCCTCTCAACTTCCAAACTTTTAGTTGGAAGGCTGGAACTAGCACCCACAACTGCTACCATAGCCTGAGTAGTCATGCCTACTAGCTCTGGCATACTGGGCCCCTGAGTTTGTGCTCAAGATTGGTCCACTGGCACAGGGGTAGCAGTATGTGAAGAAGACTCTGGCATCTACTCTGAAGATGCCCTCACCCTAGCCTCATTAGATATTGACTTGGTGTAATCACTAGAAGCCATTCTACGAAATGGACTTCTTCTAACTAACCTTCTGGGTCTACTTCAACCTCTGCTTCTATTCTTGCTTGAGGATTGCTCTGTCTTTCTAGGTGCCTTTGTAGTAATCGTCCTACAAGACATTATTCATTACATCAGTTTCATCATTCAATAACTATAATCATAATCATTCAATCATCCTAGACTCATACTCATACTTATTCCCCTAGGACCTAACTTAGGGCTCTGATACCAAAATTTGTCAGCTCCCCCTTCTCTTTGGGGCCACCGATAGTACACCTGCATACCTATGGTAATTGGATAGAGTTCTACTAGTCTTTATGTAGTGCTCCATAAAGAGCTAGGAAACTCCAACAAATTATCATAAGCGGCAGATACTCAAACCACATCCTGCTAAAAACTTTTTATTATCAGCTCAATTATATATACACATCACTTAAATCAATACTAAGCATCAACTTGCTCAGATAATATTTTTCATAACATCCTCAGACAGTTTACAAGACCACATTCACAATCATTATACTCATAATTTTCTTCAAAACACAAGTCTTGTATTCATATTCAAATAAGTCTGATACATCACCACATCTCACTGTACATATATAAATATACATGAATATTACCCCACACTAGCTCAATATACAAAGTTATCATCTATGCTCTTGTAACCTGGCAGGTTTCAGCAGCTAAGGGTCTCAATTCCGCAAACCTTAATCCTACCAAATAGACTCACTAATCTAGAAGAAGAATATTAACAACAGAGGGGTGAGACCTAAGTCCCAGTGACTGGATAACCATCTAAACAAGGAGAAATAGAGAACTATAACATCACATTTCAACAGTATGCCGATACAATATAGCTTGTATAAATCAAAGTATATTTTTAACATGATATTAGATAAAGTAAAATGTAGCTTATTCTTCAAATAATATACCAGTACTGAAATACTCTACAATAACTTTCCACTGAAAAATAACTCATTAAGATAAAGATCCATGCATTACAACATAAAGATATGCATTCTTTACCTACAACCCAGACTTTCTTTATTGAATTTTTGAATCCCAATTAGGTCTGCTTGCCCATTGGCATCTCATGTAAACTTTCTCCCTAGGATAAATACTTGGCCCACTGGCCCCTTTTTAAATCACAATATAAGCTTTTAAATCTCATGATACTGAGTTCTATGCATAATGCTTCTGAGGTACCACCCTATAGTTTCCCTCCTACAGGTGTACTCTCATCGGGTGCATGACTAGCAACATAATCTCCGTACAAATAGCATCCCTTACTCGTGCGGTTCACCTGATAAAGTGCTTTATTCCTTAACCCTGTAACCTTGGGTTTTCACTCTGCCCCTACGGGCTAACTAGCTCCATTGAGCTATGATTCTTACCCCTATAGGTTGCTTACAATCTGCCCCATCGGGCCTGATCTATTATGTACTCACCCCTGTTCCCGAGGTTCATCGTATGATCGAATCACAAGAAGGTGCAGGCTCAATAGTAATATGCAATGTTCATGCTACAACACATTTACAGGGTGATCAGTCCCATAGCTGCCTGAATGCTCTGTATGACTCATGCATCAAAACATATTCTTTTTAACATTTTTTCATACACATATGCCATGTATGCATCTGAATCTCATACATCAAAACTTAGGCTCAGTTCTTTTGCTTTTAAAACTCATGCTCATAAACTCAGACTTTAACTCATGCTCAAAACTTATGCTTTAATCCTATAATAAAACTCATGCTTAAAGTTTCGTGCATCAAAACTTGTGCATCAGAATATCATATACTAGGACCTCATTTTTCAGATTTAAAATATACATAATACTTTATTGACATAACATACAACAGTTAGGTATTAATATCATTATACTAGCTCAAAATAAACTTTTCATTGCTAGATTAGAAACACACTCACCTTAGTAGATTATCCTTTTTACTGGTACTTAACTCCGGTATTCCGGCTCCCTGAAATAACCCTCTTAACCTACATCAATATACAGACATAATAGCTATTAGGTTTATCTGCACACAATGTTTTCTTCTGAAACCATGCATGCATACATGATCTAACATCTGATATCTTATTATTTTCTTTCTTCCTTTCTCTACTCAAGATTACTTCTACTATCATCTCCTACTACAAGAATCTAAGAAAATATAAAGCCAATCAAGGTCTAGGAAAGTTATAGCTCACCTGGAGCCAAGCACAAACCCCAAGCTTCCCTTTTCCTTCCTCTTTCTTTCTTCTTTTTCTTCCTCTTCTTCCTCCCTTTTCTTTCTTTCTTTCTCTCTTTCTTTCTTTTCTCTGGCTGAACCCACATTTTCCTTTTTCTCTAGTGACTTGGGGACCAAGTCATGAATAACTTAGAGGCTAAGGCATTGATAAATTCCATTTTACCCTTGCATACTCTTAAAGCATGCTTTTGAAAAACACGTGGCTCATTCATAATCATGCTATTTTGCTCTTAGGTTTTCTTTTTCAAATTGCCCTTAGCACAATTAACAATTGACATTGGAGCATTTTCCCATTTTGCCTTTGACATATAATTTTTTAATAGGTTTATAGGCTAGAATATTATTTTTTCATCTAAATCAATACTTTTATACTATATTTTTAGGAACGGACTTTATCAACTTGAAGAGCTCAATTTTTCAAATCCAACGATTCAAACGGCACTCAAATCGAACTTAAAACAAAATAAATATGAAGTTTTAAAGATTTAACTCAGAAAATCTGCCGTCTTAGAGTCGGCTCTAGCAGAATCGGGAGCCAGCTCTAATGAAGCCCCAAAAAATCACTCTCTATATAACCATTAGAGTCGGTTCTAATCTCTGAAGGAGTTGGCTCTAATTCATGCCGAAAATTTTAAACCGTGTCAGAGTCGATTCCTCACCAATTAGAGTCGACTCTAATTGCTAAAAACACCACTTAAAGGCAAAACTCAAACTAAACTTGATTGTTCTTGAAATTTAAGCCTATTAAAACTTAAATTTTTTAAATTCTTAAATTCAAATCATTAGCACCCAAAAATATACTCATTTACAACATAAATTTTTTTTTTTTACATTTATTAAGTGGCCAACACACCTACACATCATTGAAACCATTCGACTTTTATTATAAATGAAAATGTCATTAATATTAACAAAATTAAAAGATTTTCAGGATGTTACAGAAGCCGTGGAACATGGGACTCACCTCTGATACACGGTGACACAGCAGAAGCTCCTGGAGGATCCGAAGGCTAAGTCGATCCGGTTCTAACATAAAATCGAATGTGTAAGTGACCCAGAATAACCAGTTAACCCATCCGATTCACCCATGAACCTGTCAACCTAGCCCGAACCGAATGGGGTCACGGGTTTTATTATCATGTTAAGCTTAAATTTTTTATTAAAAATTAATTTTTATTAATATAAATATATTTTTATATTAAAATAATTGATCGATGGTTTAACCAGTGATCCAACGGTTGAACCAATGACTTGATGATCTGAGCCCTTGGCCGGGTCAATATCCGGAACGAGTCTAACAATTATATATGCTAGGGAGCTCATCTTTTTATTTGTCGTGCTCATCTAGAAGATATCCTATTTAATGATTATGGATAGATATCTCATCTGATCGAATGGAAATAGAGTCGGATTGTGAAACACATTGATAAGCCATGTTCCACGATGCCTGTGTTCCACGAGAGCGCTCTATTTCAGCCGCAAGGGAAACATGAGCGGCTGAAACCAAGGTAACACCATGGGACCTACATTATCCTCACTGCTGCCTTTTCTTAGGCGCGCGAAGTGGAACATTTTTTAATTTCTTTTCCTCTGGATCGCGTATCTTTGTTCTCATTTCGATTCAAATAAATTTTGAAGAGTAAGCTGATTGCGTGTATAGTGATTAGTGAGTCTGCATTTACTTTCGGATTCAACCATCTCCAGAGCTGCAATCATCTCTTTGAAATTTTCCTGATCATATTCCTGACTTACTTTAAAACTGATGTTCATATTTGCATAGCTTACTTTATATTGAAATGATGTAGTTTGTGTTACACTGAATCCTCAACCCTTTGTTACTAGGATTGAAGAGTTTTCTGGAATGGTAGGCCAAGGCCTTGGAGCTGGGAGGATATTGTTAGAAAAATATTTTATCTTGGCAAAAAATTCTTTCTAAAAATTATTAAAAATTTAATTTAAATTTAAATATAAAAATATAAATTAAAATTATTAAAAAAAATTATGCTTAAATCAAAGCGTGTTAGACATTGCTTTAGAGACTAGTTCTCGTTCCTTTGTGCAGATTGTTGACAATCTGTTCCTAAGGTACAATGATCTATCTTGATCTGAATCGCATGAAGGTACAATACAATGATTTCTTTGTATACTTAAAAAAAAGTTAATAATAAAAATAATAAGATAATAAAAACTTGGCCACTCAAAAAAAAAAAAAACCCTTTGATTTCTGAATCTTTAAGTTTTTATATATTATATATATATTTAAAAAATATTTTGACCGCAAGCGTTCTGTTAACGTTCACGGATGACTCGCGCTCGCCATTTGCGGAGCGCTCGTGAAACTTTTTTCCAACAGATATAACATTAGGCCCAACTCTATAGCAGGACCGTCAAAAGTCCAAAATGACTGCAGGTCTTATGCAGAAAGAATAGTTCAGTACTGTGGCCAAAAAGAAAAGACAGGCAAGATATTTTCATTGTTGATTCAGGAGAAATTTAGACATATTTTCTTGTGACATCCATTTGTTGAAAATTTCTTACTAGGATACGCTATCGAATGCGTAAATTCAATGCGTAAATTTATATACTGCTGTTGGGTCGTGTAGATCAAAGCAGATCGCCATGGAAAGGAATCTCATCTCATGTCACACAGCATGATGTTTCGAAGACACATATCCCATGCAAGGATGGCAATGGCGGAATAGGACCGAGATCTCAATCTTTATTTTCATTCTTACTTAAAAAAAAAAAAACCCTTCATCCCCAATACTTTCTTATAAATAATCTCAATCCTTACCCTCCTCCTTAACAGCATTCTGAATTTTTAGTTAAAATAATAATAATAATTTTATAAATATAAAATTATATGCACAGAGCAAACAATGCAAAAATGGAGTGCATAAAAATATTTTTTTTTTTTGAGAGACGAAGCTAGACTTTCGGAATGAGTTGGATCCTCGTTTCAACAATTCAACGCCCGACGAGAGTTTTTTTTTTTTAAATTGGTGTCAAATGATATGGCGTATTTAAAAGTTCAAAAACAAAATTTAAAATAGCATCATTTTATATTTTTCAAAGCGCCACTTATTTTTTATTTTTGTGTAATTTTTTTTATTTTTAACGTGAAGTAGCAGTGTTTTTTTAAAGTATTATTTAAAATCACGTTTTTAAGAAGCGTCACTAAAAATAATATTTTAAAATAATATATATTTTTTAATTTTATTTATATACAATTTTTATTTTTTATGTTAAATCGTAAAATCGGTGCGTTTGGCACAGATTTTGGCCAGGACTCCACCGCCAGGAGTGATTTGAAAGACTCGCATCTTGGGGCTCTCATCTGTTTAAAAAAAAAAAAAAAAGGCACGTCTTTCTCGAGAACCCATGGCAGGCGTGAGCGCAAAGCGGTGGATGCGGACGTGGTTTATTAACTTTATTTAAATATATTACTTGTCGATATCTCAAGGAAAGATCGCGGGATCCCTTCGTCTTCACCTAAAAATTGCGCCCTTCGCCTCCCAGCGCTCCATGAATCTAACCTTCTATAATTGAATTAATTTTTATTCTATAAATAAATATTATAATTAAATTATATTTAAAGAATAAATCTGAATTGCCAGCAAAGAATATTTAATCCTTTATCAAATTTTTATATGCGGTCCGTCTGCGAACCAACCTCTCAAGACTGAACATGATATCCTGGGCCACACATCTTATGGCGGAGATCTTATCTCTCTAAGGCTTTCATTAAGGGGACCTTATTATGAAGTATAGACCCAGCTCCAGGGTTTTAAGGATACTGCATGGATGAAAGCTCTCCATTCATCCTAGGATTCAGTTATTTATTTGAAAGATCTCATGGAATTGTCTCTCTTATAGCTCCTTGCTTTCTAGGAGGGGTCTCCCTTTTAAGGAGATTTGCCCGCTGTGGGAGAAGGAGGAGGAGACCATTAACCATGCTCTTTTTACCTGCCCCAGATGGAGGTCGTTCTGGCTGAGGATGGGTTATACTTGTAGAGTGGATGATTCTGATTCATTGTGTTCCATTTTTCTTGAGGATCTTATGGGAACTACCCGACAACAGAGTATTCTTTGGGCTATCACTGCCTATCAGATATGGCTGTCGCGGAACCAGCTATCTTTACTAATGATACTATTTCTATTCACAGATTAGATCGGAAGATCAAATCTATGGTTGCTGAAAGTGCACTTCTTCTCAATGGTTTTGATTTTTGTAATCCTGGCATCTGGGGATCCCCTGCTGCTTTAGCAGCGAACCGTCGCACGATTTACATTTCTTGGGAGCCCTCCTCCAGGGTTTGTTAAAATCAACTTTGATGGAAGTGTACGGAGAAGACTCGCTGGATCAGCCTTCATTATTCGTGGGACTGATGGAGCCATGTTGTCGGCGAGCGGTTTTGGTTCCTTAGATTCTTCAGTTCCTTTGGCGGAGCTTTATGCGGTGTGGGCTGGTATATCACATGTTGTTCAAAGACTTCATGCTCATAGCCTTTTTATTGAAGGGGATTCCCTTATTGTTATCCGATGGCTTCAATCAGATGTCTGCAACCATATTCTTATAAATCCTCTTCTTGATGACATTCGGGCTGTTCTACGCGGAACTCACAGTGTCCACATCCGACATATCTATAAGGAAGCTAATTCTGCGGCTAACTGGGTAGTGGCGGCTGTGGCTCATCATGTGGGATTTTGGATTTGGAATCAGGATAATCGCTGTCCCTCTGCTCTTAAGCAAATCTTGTATTCTGATATTTCTGGGCTGACTCGTACGAGGTTAGTGTGATCAACCGTATGTACGAAAAAAAAAAAAGAAAAGAAAAAAAAGACTGAACATGGAATTGCATTTAGAAATAATTCAATTAAATATAGTTTGGGAAAAGGTTTAGGTGAGTTGAGTTTTTGTTGCGTTTATAATTTATTTTTTAAAAAAAAAACATAAATTTGAAATGCATTTAGACGGCAAAGGAATTGAAAAATAGTAAAAATTAAAATATATCAATTTTAAAATATTAGGAATTTAAAAAATATTATAAGGATTATTTAATTTAGGTTCAACTACTCATTTTAAATTGATCAGTTAAAAATATCGATTTTTTTCATTAAAATGATATGGTACTAAAAATGACAATAAAGCTAAATGAGAGGTATTTTTCATCCTCATTAATTAATAAACTTTTTCGTCTGATCTTTAATTCTTATCCTTGTAAAGATTTTCATCCTTATCAACCTTATTTTTGAAAAAAAATATCCTTATCAATCATGATCATGAGTTACTTTGTAAAAAATAAAAATAAATATATTTTAATAAATATGAGGCTGAAGTGCTTAATTTATTTAAAAAATTGTAATAATTTTAGATAAAAAATAATGCAGATCCATGTCCTTTTGCAATGCCATGCAATGCCATTAGAGAAGACGTGGATAGATAATTATTAAGGAAAATAAAGGCAAAGTTTTGCAATGCAACGCAACAAAAGAAGAGGATTGGATTTCTTACTCCACTCTTTCTTTCAAAAGGAAAAATTTTTATATGCTAAAGTTTTAAAAACACAAAACTATCTTATATTTATTGATTTCGAAAGGAGGATTCAATTAAGATTTGAACTAAATAAATACTGAGTATTTTAAGAAAGATACGTGAATAAAAAAAATGTAAAAAAAAGGAATGAAACATCTTACTTTCGAAATCTTCTCTGGTGGATAGTAGGATTGGAGACATGCCACCATGAAAAAAAAAAAATACAAAGATATGAAGTCGTGAGTAAAATAAAACCTTAAGTTCAAATTTTAAAGTTATATTACATAAAATATATATTTATAATATTAAAAAAATATAAAAATTTAAGTAATACAAAATATATTAGACCTAATACCTATTAAGTGAAAAGGG
>UESW01001528.1:41925-73779 GCA_900491605.1 Calamus simplicifolius | reverse complement strand
AGCGGAGTCGACTCTGAAACTCAGGAGTCGGCTCCGGAACGCATCAAAAATCAGAAACTTTTCTGATTGACATTAAAATCGTTCCAGATTCATTTTAGTTCATTGTTTTGACATAAAATCAATAGAATTAATCTTTAGAAGTGATTCATGAACTAATCCATAAGTTTTGAATAAACATGAGTTATAACATTTCTTTTCGAAAGTTTGAATATTGAGTTTAAAGTCACAATCAAAATTGATTAAAGTTAAACTTGAGCATTCTCATTAATTGTTCAAATAAATTTGTTGCTTCATTTTCATACACTCATTACATCCTTTAATAAACTCAATGGCTTTTAGTAATCATCAAAATCAAAAGGATTGGATCATATAATTTTTCTATAATCTTCCAACAATCTCCCCTTTTTGATGATGACAAAAATATTGAGTTTGTTCATGATTGATTAGTGAATTAATTTTGTTTTCATAGTTAAGCTTAGGCTCCCCCTTAATGAAGTAGCTCCCCCTATGAAACTTAATTAATTAACCCATTGTTTATCTCATTTTATCACAATCATAGACAATCATAGAACTATAAAATTCTCCTCCTTTTTTGTTATCAACAAAAAGATAGAGAATTATAACATTCATTCAAATTTCATTGAAATAAGGAAATAGAGAATTCATTTCATTTAAAAGTCTAATACATCAAAATGTTCAGTACATTGATTTCATAAAGAAAGCATAAAAACTTCAGTACAAAATAGGAATTGAAACTCTAGTAACTCAAAAATGAGTTCTTACAATTCTAGTTAGATGATCAACTATATTTTTCATTCCTTCTGATTGAATTTTTACATATTCCTTAAGTCTTTCATCCACAAACGTGCACGCACTCTGAATTTTGTCTTGAAGCTCCGCGTTGCACTTGGAATATGTCTCTCCATCTCCACATATATCCTTAAGTTTTTCAAAAATATTCTTGATATCACTACTTAAGGATGCCGATGAAGATCCGAGAGTGGACTCAATCTTTGAGATACGATCATCAAGAGAATAAAGTGTCTCCCTCAAGTTCATGAATTTACTCTCAAAATCAGTTTTAAGCTTATCAGATTGATCTTCAAGTAAGGCTTTGAGTTGCATCATTTGTTGATCTGAAAAACTATTAGAAGATGAAGTCTGAACAAATGTTGGAACTGGGGCTGGAGCAGAGGCAGAAACCAAAGGGCTCGGAGGTGCAGGCGAAGGATGTCTAACAGAGGGTCCTGCAGCCTCAGTATCTGTAGCTCTTTCATCTGTTACTCCTTTCCTTTCCCATTTACCATTCTTTTTGACAAACCCATCCGATGTATGTTGCTAGACTATAAAAATCAGTATGTCTTAAATTCTTCATGGGTTCATTATCAGAAATCACCACACCCTGGCTTCAAAAAATCATAGTAAGGATCATCCCATAAGGCAGACTGGATTTCCTTTTCCCTCCACAATCTGCTATGTACCACAGAATCATGCTGGGAAGATTGATAGGCTTGCCAGTCACTATGGCGTCCATTACAAAAACATCTCTCTCAGAAACATAATCAAATCTACCAGTTTTAGGAAATAGAATCCTACAGCAGATATTGTGAAGCAATCTCAACTCTAAGGACAGCTGATTAGCAAGAATCTCTCAAATCCAACCACATCCCTGTTTAATAATCTGGATAAAGCTGGGGCGCGGTCATCAGAAGAAAAGGTTGAGGTGCCAGACAAGGGTAATTCCAATAATCTAGACAAGATCTCAGCAGTCACTGAAAGTCTTACTCCTCTTACATTGCTAATAAGCCCATGGTCTCCTCTAGACAAATTCTTGTAAAATTCTTTAACCAATGAGGGATAAGTCGGGCACTCCAGAGAACAAACTTTCTCCAACCCATTTCGATCAACTGTCTCCCAACTAGAAAACCCTCATTCTCAAACAATTCAAAATCATCTTCCTACCAGTGGTAATGATCCTATCTGCTAGACGGTCTACCTGGGAGGTCGTGGCAGCAGGAGCAGCAATTGGAGTAGACGCAGTAGAAGTGGAGTCCGTGCTCGGAGAAGGTTCTCGCATGGGACGCTTCACCGTCTTCTTCACGGAGCATTTCCGCTTGATGCCACCCGCCACAACGCTCGATCCTCTAGTTTTAGGTGCCATTTGATGATTGGAGGTGATAATCAGGGATTTTGGAAGTTTGGAAGATTTGGAGAGAGCGTGGAGAGAGTATTTGATGATTGGGGTCGAATAGAATGAGCGACGAGTCGACTCTGCCCTAGAAAAATCAATTTGGGACCACCTCGAGTCGGCTCGCGCAAACCCAAGTGTCGACTCGGCACAGACACAGAAAGTCCGTCCCGACATGGAGTCGACTCGCGCCAGAGAGGGGTCGACTCGAGAGTTTCAGTTGAAACCAGGAGTCGACTCCGATACGCATCGAGTCGGCTCCGAGACCATTTCAGACCAAAATCATGAAATTTCTGAAATGTGTCCGGAAAATGATCATAAAAATTGATAAATAATCATTGGAATATGAGTGATCAACTAGATATGAATTCTAGATAAGATTTCCTTAAGGATTGAGGATTTGAAAGAATCTTAGATAAATTTCCTTAGGGGTTTCAAATTCATACTAAAGGATCACAAATACCTAACTCTCCTCTAAGATAACAGAATCTTTCTTCATTTAAAGGTTTTGTGAATATGTCAGCTAATTGTTCTTCAGTGTTAACATAATCAAGACAAATTTCATTATTGCTACATGTTCTCTTATAAAATGATATCTATTTCTATGTGTTTGTTCTTGAGTGTTGAATCGGATTTTTAGTTAAGTTGATTGCGCTAGTGTTATCACATCTTATGGGTGTTTATCAAGTGTGATACCATAGTCTTCAAGTTGTCGCTTAATCCATAGGATTTGCGCACAGCAACTTCCAGCTGCTACATATTCAGCTTCAGTAGTTGATAATGCAACTGAATTTTGCTTTTTGCTAAACCATGTGATTAAGTTACTACCTAAGGGCATGCACCACTTGTGCTTTTTCTATCTAATTTACATCCAGCATAATCAGAATCCGAATATGCAATTAGATTTAATGTGGAGTCTCTAGAATACCATAAACCTACATTTTTTGTTCCACTTAATATCTTAGTATTCTTTTAACAGCTATTAAATGTGATTCTTTAGGTTCAGATTGAAATCTAGCACATAAACATACTGAAAACATAATATCTGGTCTACTTGCTGTTAAATAAAGAAGGGATCCGATAATACCTCGATAATACTTTTGATCAACCTTTTTACCTTCTTCATCTTTGTCCAGCTTGCATGAAGGACTCATTGGAGTTCCGAGGGGTTTCATTGTTTCCATACCAAACTTTTTGAGTAGTTCTCTTGTGTATTTGGTTTGGTTGATAAAGATTCCCTCTTTGCTTTGTTTGATTTGGAGTCCAAGGAAGAAGTTGAGTTCTCCCATCATGCTCATCTCGAATTCTCCCTGCATCAACTTTGCAAATTCTTGACAAGAGAATCGTTAGTAGCACCAAAAATAATGTCATCTACGTATATTTGTACTACAAGTAAATCTTTACTTTTTCTTTTCAAAAACAAAGTTTTATCAACATTTCCTCTTGTAAAATCATTTTCTATTAAGAATTTACTTAACCTATCATACCAAGCTCTAGGTGCTTGTTTCAAACCATATAAAGCTTTGTGCAATTTAAAAACGTGATTTGAAAATTCGTGATCTTCAAAACCTGGTGGTTGTTCTACATAAACTTCTTCATTTATAAATCCATTTAAAAATGCGCTTTTTAACATCCATTTGAAATAAGTTAATGTTCATATGACATGCAAATGCAAGTAATAGCCTAATGGCTTCTAATCTAGCTACAGGTGCAAAGGTTTCATCAAAATCAATACCTTCCTCTTGATTATATCCTTTAGCAACCAATCTAGCTTTGTTTCTAATTACAATGCCATTTTCATCTAGTTTATTTCTAAAAACCATTTTGATCCTATTACTGAATGATTTTTAGGTCTTTCAACTAAAGTCCAAACATTATTTCTTGTAAATTGATTTAGTTCTTCTTGCATTGCTAACATCCAATTATTATCTTTTTCAGCTTCTTCTATAGTTTTAGGTTCAATTTGTGATACAAATGCAAGATGATTACTAATATTTCTCATGTATGATCTAGTTCTTATTCCTTGAGATGGATCACCTATAATCAATTCCTTGGGATGACTATGGCATATCTCCAGTCTCTTGGAAGATCTATATCATTATGATCAATATTGACATCATCGTCCTTATGTGAATCATCATCTTTAGCTTCTTGCTCATGATCAGAAGATACTTCAATATTAAGTTTTTCAAGATCTTTTTCAATTATGTTTGTATCTTCCTCATCATCAATCTTTTCAGATCCAGTTGCTAAAGATTCATCAAAACTACATGAATGGATTCTTCAACTACTAAGGTTTTCTTGTTAAAGATTCTATATGCCTTACTAGTTGTTGAATAACCTAAAAAAATTCCTTCATCAGATTTAGCATCAAATTTTCCTAAGTTGTTTTTACCATTATTATGAATGAAACATTTACATCCAAATGCATGAAAGTATTTTATATTTGGTTTTCTTTCATTCCATAATTCATAAGGTGTTTTCTTTAATATTGGTCTTATTAAAGCTCTATTTAAGATGTAACATGCTGTGTTAATAGCTTCCGCCCAAAAGTACTTTGGTAAGGTTACTTTCGCATAGCATGGTACGGGCCATGTCTTCTAGAGTCCTATTTTTCCTTTCAACTACACCATTTTGCTGTGGAGTCCTAGGGGCTGAAAAATTATGATTAATTCCATTTTCAGTGCAGAAATTTTCAAATAAGTGATTTTCAAATTCTGTTCCATGATCACTTCTTAGAGATACTATAGTAGTGTTTTTCTCATTTGTGACTTTCTTGAAGAATTTCAGGAACATCGAGAAAGTCTCATCTTTGTGAGCTAAAAACATTACCCAAGTATATCTAGAATAATCATCTACAATCACTAGACCATATTTCTTTCCTCCTAGACTTGTGGTTCTAGTTGGTCCGAAAAGATCCATGTGAAGTAGCTCTAGTCCCTAGAAGTTGAAACAATGTTTTTAGATTTAAAAGAACTTCTAGTTTGTTTTCCAAATTGACATGCATCACATATTTTATTCTTTTCAAAATCTAGTTTAGGTAATCCTTTAACTAAATCCATTTTAATTAGTTTTGAAATAAGGTGTGTGCTTGCATGACCTAATCTACGATGCCACAACCAACTAATTTCATTTATGTTAGCATTGTCAGCAATTAAGCAATGATCACTCAAAGATAATTTTTCTAGATCAACTAAGTAAACATTGCCATGTCTATAACCAGTAAATACAATGCTATCATCAATAGAATTAGTTACAGTGCATAACGAAGATTTAAATGAACATTAAAATTTTTATCACATAATTGACTTATACTTATTAGATTATGCTTCAAACCATTAACATAAAGTACATTATCAATTACTATGGATGGAGTTATGCGAACTTTACCAAGGCCCATAATTTGACCTTTACCGTTGTCGCCAAACGTCACAACTCCACCTTTCTTTTCCTTCTAGGGTGATGAATTCATCTTTGTCACCCGTCATATGTCTTGAGCAGCCACTATCAAGGTACCACTTTTTCTTTGATCTTTTGGCTACAAGACATTCCTGCAATATATCAAACTTTATGCTTAGGTACCCAAGCTTTCTTGGGTCCTTCATGGTTAGCAGCAATAAAAATTGTTCCTTTCGGAACCCATATTTTCTTAGCTTTAACATTTAACTTGTTGTTATTCTTTAACGTTTTACATTCAAATGATTTATGACCTTTTTCATTACATTTGAAACAAGTTATATTACTTTGGTTAGCTTTTATAAAAATATTCTTTAGAGATTTTTGTTTCCTTAAAGTGTTATATCCTAAACCTGCTTTGTCAAAAATAGCTTTTTGACTATCTAGGATCATGTTGAGTTTAGTAAACTTAAATTGAATTTTTCAACAATGTCTTTATATTTTTTAACATCTTTCTTAAGAGAGTCATTTCTTTAGCTTGTTGTTCTTTATCTAAAGCTAAAGTTTCTAATTGATCTTTTAAATCTTTAGTTGAGTTTTTAGTTTCAGATTTTAGCAAATCTATTTCTTGATTAGATTATCTCTTTCTTTGCTAAGTTCTTCTTTTTCATTAGTTAAGTTCTTAATTTCTAAAGCTAATTCATTTTTACTTTTAGCTAAACTAATATTATCATTTTTCAAAATTTATACTTTTTCTTTAAGGATTTAAAATCAATCATAAGTTCATTGAAAGCCTCAAACATTTCATCAAATGTAAAGTCATCATTTGAGTTTTCAGAACTTACCTCATTGTCGTTGTCGTCGTTGTTGGCCATGAAGCAGATATTGGCAACTTTCTTTTGTCATCTTCTTCCGACGAGGAAGATTCATCAGACCATGTTGCCATGTATGCTTTCTTCTTTTTCTTGTAGGCCTTTTTCAGCAAAGGACAATCATACTTAAAGTGCCCTGGCTTTTTGCACTCATAACAAACTAAGGGCTCTTTTTCTTTTTCTTTCTCCTTGTCCTTTTTCTTATCCTTTTCTCCTTCAAATCTTGCTCCAAATTTCTTTTTATTGAAGGGCCTTTTCCTCATAAACCTTCTGAATTTTTTGGCCAAGAGAGCAGTTTCCTCATCATCTTCATCATTATTTTCACTGCTGCTCTCTTCCATTTCTGCAGTCTTGAGGGCAAGAGTTTTTCTTCTTTTTATTTCCTCCTCAACATGCTGCTTCATTGTTAACTCGTGGGTCATTAAGGATCCTAGAAGCTCCTCTAAAGGTAGTGCATTGAGGTCCTTTGCTTCTTGGATAGCAGTGACTTTAGCTTCCCACGATCTTGGTAGTGACCTAAGAATTTTACGCACAAGATCAGCATTAGAATAAATTCTACCAAGACTTTTCAGACCATTCACAATATCAGTAAATCTAGTGAACATGCATGTGATGGTTTCAGTTTGTTCCATTGTAAACAATTCATATTTGTGAACCAAAATATTTATCTTTGATTCTTTTACTTGGTTTGTTCCTTCATGAGTTATTTCCAACCTATCCCAAATTTCTTTTGCGGAATTACAAGTTGAGATTCGGTTGAATTCATTTGAGTCTAAGGAACAATATAAAATATTAATGGCTTTAGCATTTAGTTGTGCCATTCTCCTATCATTATCATTCCAATCCCTTTCGGGTTTAGGAACAATAGTGCCATCAATAAGGTGTGTGGGTGTACTAGGTCCGTTTATTATTACTCCCCACAATTCATAGTCCGAAGCTTGAATGAATATTCTCATTCTAGCTTTCCAATATGAATAGTTGGTTCCATTAAATAAAGGAGGTCAATTTGTGGAATAACCTTCAGCAAAACTTGAACCAATTTGTGTTGCCATATGGATCTTTAGCCCTTGATCGTGAGATCAAATTCTAAATGAGCACTTGCTCTGATACCAATTGTTGGCCCAGATGGCAACCCAAGAGGGGGGGGGGTGAATTGGGTTCTTAAAAATTTAAGACTTTTTAACTTTAATTGATTAGTTAGCAAGATGTGCAGGTGAGAGGCTAACTAAATCAATACACAAGCAAATAAAGAGAGATAGAGAAAGAGAAAATATGGCACGGCAAACACAAGACAATTTTATAGTGGTTCGGTGCAATCAACACCTACGTCCACTCCCAAGATTCACTTGGGTCCACACTATAATCTCTCTAGATTACAGCCGAGTTGTTTTCCAAGCTCACAACTCAAACTTGTTGTTTTACCGGGTGCACAACGAACCCAGCTGGTTTTAACACGGGCTTACCAGCACAAAACCCTACACGTTGTTTTTCTAGGGCTCACAACTAACCCAACACAAGCACTCCGGCTTGCAACGAGGTATACCAACCTCCACTGATTCAATCCACTGATTGAATCAGCAAGCAAATAGAATAGAAGTATTTGAACAATAATGTGCTCCCCTTGAGCAATATACAAATGAAGTACAAAATAATATAAGGTTAGAAAAGCCTGATAGTATTGCAGATGGTAGATGCTTGGGCTTTCTTCCTTCTTCTCTTTAACTCCTCTCGAAACGTTGAATCACGCCTCAGCACGATTCTTGACCGTTGAAGACTTTGGAGTTGAGAAGAAACTTTTTCCTCTTTTAAAAATCCTCCGATTTGACCTTTGAAATGCTTGTGGATTTTTTTTGGCTCTTGTGGATTGATGAGAAGGAGTAGACGAAACTTTCTCTTGGATTTCTCTCCTTTTGAATCACTCTCCTTTGAGCTAAATGATTTTTCCAATATGCTCTGTTTTTCTCTCTTTTCAAATGATACTCTTTTCTCTCTTTTTATTTTCTCTTGGTTGTTTTGATTTGAAAAGAACTCCTCTATTTATAGAATCTGTAAAAATATATCCGTTAGAGACAAGGAAAAATAGCCGTTATTCAAAAATCTTACCGTTGGGGCTGATGTGTCATCGTTAAGAATCGCGCCCAGATTTGCTGGAGTCGACTCATGCTTTTCCCGAGTTGGCTCGAGCTCATTTTACCAAAAATAGAAATGTTAGGGGTCGACTCGATAAAGGTGAAGTGTCGACTCCTGATAGTCGGGAGTCGACTCGTGAAAGACTTGGGGTCGACTCGAGAGATGCTCAGAAAAACACTCTTCTGTTGTCTGAGCGGAGTCGACTCGCACAGTCCAGGAGTCGGCTCGACAGAATCAGGGGTCGACTCGACAATTTCACGGGTCGACTCGACACAGATGCACATTTCTGTACACTGAGCGGAGTCGACTCTGAAACTCAGGAGTCGGCTCCGGAACGCATCAAAAATCAGAAACTTTTCTGATTGACATTAAAATCGTTCCAGATTCATTTAGTTCATTGTTTTGACATGAAATCAATAGAATTAATCTTAGAAGTGATTCATGAACTAATCCATAATGTTTTGAATAATACATGAGTTATAACATTTCTTTTCGAAAGTTTGAATATTGAGTTTAAAGTCACAATCAAATTGATTAAAGTTAAACTTGAGCATTCTCATTAATTGTTCAAAATAAATTTGTTGCTTCATTTTCATACACTCATTACATCCTTTAATAAACTCAATGGCTTTTAGTAATCATCAAAATCAAAAGGATTGGATCATATAATTTTCTATAATCTTCCAACAGAGTCGACTCTAACAGTCTGGGAGTCGACTCTAAGTCGTGGCCTAAAAAACCATCGTTCTGTCTTTTCTGTTGGAGTAGGCTCTAACAGTCTCGGAGTCGACTCTAAGTCTGTGCCATTTTTCGGAGTCGACTCTGCGATTCCATGTGTCGACTCTAATGTCTTCAATCTTACCTTGACATTAGATTCGAACCAGAACTTGATTTGACTCTTGATTTTGATTATCAAATCGACTTATAATATGAAAAACTTAATCAAATCATTAGTAACTTCAAATGTTATACTCAAATAGTTTTGTTAATCATCAAAATCCTCAATTGGGTCAACACGCTTAGGTCGGTCGGGTCTTGTAAGCAGCCCGAATCCGAGCTAAATTTAGGAGAACATTTAGGTCGGCTGGGGCTTGTAAGCGGCCCAAATCCGAACGAAACTTTGGAGATCGCTTAGGTCGGCTGGGGCTTGTAAGTGGCCCAAATCCGAGCTATGATTAGGAGAACATTTAGGTCGGTCGGGGCTTGTAAGCGGCCTGAATCCGAACAAAACTTTGGAGATCGCTTAGGTCGGACGGGGCTTGTAAGCGGCTCGAATCCGAGCTAAGGTTCGGAGATCGTTCGGCTCTTAATCATACTAGGGTGCTCGACCGTACCAAGTCTTTATAAAGTAAGGCCTGAACCAGCCGAGGTTCGGAGATGCAATTGAAAGCTCGGAGAAATAGCTCGATTATGCCAAGAGTGAGCTAGAGGTATCCGTTTCTCATTATAGCTTTTTCAAAGGAGCGACCATGTCGTAGATAATAGGAATACCATGCCAAAGTTATAAACGGGGCAAGTCAAAGAGGCGTACCCTATTGATAGTATATGCGGAGATTGTCCGAGTTCCACGTCCGGGGAATGGATTTCCCACTTAGATCCTGGAGCTTGTAGGTGCCAGGTCCAATGACTTCCGCTACTTGGTAGGGTCCTTCCCAGTTCGGCGAGAGCTTTCCTTGCTCTAGCGGTTTGGAAACGGATGTTTTCCAGAGGACAAGGTTGCCAGGCGAGAAGGATTTACCCTTGACTCTGGAGGCATGATAGCGGGCCACTCTTTGCTGGTACACAGCCATTCTAATTCGAGCTTTTTCCCTGATCTCTTCCACCAAGTCGAGACCGGTGCGGAGCTGCTCATCGTTAGCCTCTTCTGAGTAGCCTTCCACTCGCGGGGAGGGAAGGCCTATCTCCACAGGGATGATAGCTTCAGTGCCAAAGGCCATCCGGAATGGGGTCTCGCTGGTGGGGATTCTCTGGGTGGTGCGATAGGCCCATAGAACATGATGAAGCTCATCTGCCCATCTGCCTCGGGCTCTGGCGAGCCGGGCCTTAATCCCTTGAAGTAGGGTCCGATTTGTTACCTCGGCTTCTCCATTAGCTTGCGGATGCCCTACTGAGGTGAGGCGATGACTAATGCCATGATCTCGCAAAACTCTCAGAATTTGAGATTATCAAATTGCTTGCCATTGTCGGTGATGATGGTATGTGGGAGACCAAAACGGCAAATGATGGATTTCCACACGAAATCCCTGGCCCGAGCTTCGGTTATTTGGGCAACTGCTTCAGCCTCGACCCACTTAGTAAAGTAATCAATGGCGACAAATAAGAACTTCCTCTATCCAGTGGCGAGGGGAAAAGGGCCGAGAATGTCCATCCCCCACTTAGCAAAGGGCCAAGCGGAGGAAATAGGGACCAGACTGGCGAAAGGAAGCCTCTGAATGTTGGAGTGCCTTTGGCATGGGTCATAGACTCGGACGAGATTATCGGCATCCTTTTGCATGGTTGGTCAGTAGTATCCCTGGCGAAGCACCTTGTGGCATAGAGATCGACTTCCTAGATGATTACCGCAAATTCCTTCATGCACCTTCCGAAGAGCATAATCGGCTTCAGACGGGAGGAGGCATCTGAGCAGTGGCATGAAAAAGGACCGCTTATAGAGCTGGTCGTCGATCAGCACATAGTGGGTAGCTTATAGTCTCAGCTTCCTTGCTTCCCTGCGGTAGGCTGGGAGTGACCCTTCTTTAAGATACTTTAATATAGGGTCGAACCAAGATGGTTCGACCTCAATCTGCATCACTCGGTCCGCCTTCGCGATACTAGGCCTTTCCAGGATTTTCAAGGGGAACTTCCGCTCGAAGTCCATCGACTCCGCAGTTGCCAGCCAGAATAATAGGTCGGCACGAGCATTTTCGGATCTGGGGATCTGAATAACTTCAAAATCAGAGAAGTGAGAGAGTAGGTTCCGCACCTCTTGGAGATACCGAGTCATATTTGGCTCTCGGGCTTCAAACTCGCCCCGCACTTGACCAGCTACCAGCTGAGAGTTGGTGAAGGCATTTAGCTTCTTTACTTTCAGATCATGGGCGATTTGGAGTCCAGCGAGCAGAGCTTCATACTCGGCCTCGTTGTTAGAGGCTGGGAAGGAGAATCTAACGCCATACTCGAAGGTCGCCCCCTCTGGGCTGGTGAGGACTAAACCAGCACCTGAGCCGTTGGCGTTGGAGGATCCATCGACATGAAGTAACCACAGGGCGCTCAACTTTGAATGCTCGGAGGAGTCCGGAGCGGAGCCATCTTCTGGGATAGTGCATTCAAGGAGGAAGTCGGCTAGAACCTGCGCTTTGATAGCCGGACGAGGCTGATATCGGATATCATGCTCGCTCAATTCGATGGCCCACTTTGCTATTCTTCCTAATGTCTCAGGGCAGTGGACCACCGCCTTGATGGGCTGGTCAGTGATGATTGTTACTGAATGTGCCTGGAAATACGGTCGCAACCTTCGAACTGATGTTATCAGGGCCAAAACTAGCTTCTCAATTCGGGTATACCTCATCTCAGCGTTCCGGAGCAGTTTGCTGACATAATAGATTGGCTTTTGGGTCTTCTTCTCTTCTCTGACCAAGACCGAGCTAATTGCGCCTTTTGAAACTGCTAGGTACAAAAATAGCATCTCTCCCGGATTTGGGCTACCGAGGAGAGATGGTGAGCCGAGATACTTCTTGAGGTCTTCGAATGATTTTTGGCATTCAGGAGTCCATTAGAAGTTCTTAGCAGATCGGAGAGCTTTGAAGAAAGGGAGGCTCCTCTCGGCCGACCGAGCTACGAAGCGGTTGAGGGCTGCAATCCTTCCGATCAAGTGCTGGACTTCTTTAACAGATGTCGGGGATGCCATTTGCTAAAGGGCTTGAATCTTATGTGGGTTGTCTTTGATGCCTCGCTGAGAAACCATAAAGCCTAGAAACTTTCCCGAGGTGACGCTGAAAGCACACTTTGTCGGATTGAGCTTCATCCGGTATTTTCGGAGCGTCGCGAAGCTCTCTGAGAGGTCTTCAATATGCTAGGAAGATTCCTTGCTTTTGACCAGCATGTCATCAATGTATACCTCCATGTTCTGACTGATTTTCTCCTTGAAGACCTTGTTCACCAGCCTTTGGTAGGTGGCGCCTGCATTCTTCAGACCGAAAGGCATGACTCGGTAACAATAGGTACCTTGGTCAGTTATGAAGGCGGTCTTTTCTTCATCCTCGGACGCCGTCCGAATTTGGTTATAGCCTAAATATGCATCCATAAAAGTCAGCATCTGATGGCCGAAAGTGGCATCCACGAGCTGGTCGATCCGAGGGAGAGGGAAGCTGTCCTTCGGGCAGGCTTTATTAAGATCGGTGAAGTCGATGCAGATTCGCCATTTGCCGTTCGACTTCTTCACCATGACAACATTGGACAGCCAGCTCGGATAATTTACTTCTCGAATGAAGTTTGCATTAATGAGCTTATCCACCTCCTCTTCAATCGCTCTCTGCCGGTCAGGGGAGAAGCTCCTCTTCTTCTGCTTCACGGGTTGAAATATCTCGTCCACATTAAGACGATGGACAAGGACGTTCGGACTAATCCCAAGCATATCTGAGGCTGACCAGGCGAAGACATCAGCATTCCTTCGAAGAAAGTCAATCCACTCCAGCCGGGGCTTCCCTTTCAGCAGCGATCCAATCCTTATGGTTCGGTCAGGCCGAGCTTCGTCCAGTGGAACCTCCTCCAGCTCTTTGGCTAGTTCTCCTCGCTGCTCGGCAAAATCCTCCCGAGCAACCTCGGGAAGTCTGGACTGCAGGCTGGTGATGAAACACTGCCGAGCTATTGCTTGGCTTCCTCGGACTACACCTACCCCTCGCTCGGTAGGGAACTTCATGACAAGATGGGGAATGGAGACGGCGGCTCTAAGAGATATTAGGCTGGGTCTTCCTAAGATTGCGTTGTAGGACGACCGTAGCTTGGTCACCAAGAAATCTGCATACACAATGGCCATGCGGGGCCAGTCTCCACATGGACAGTCAAGGTGATGACCCCCTCTAGGATAATGACATCACCGGTGAACCCCATTAGGGTGGAGTCCACGGCTCGGAGACTCTCCATGAGAAGCTTCATCTTCACAAACACATCAAGGTACAAAATATTAATGGAGCTTCCACTATCAATTAGAATTCGGCTTACACATAGTTGTTCAAATTGAGAGATACAACTAGCGCATCATCGTGCGGAAACTGTATCCCCTGGAAGTCATCATTGGAGAAAGAGATCTCATCAGGTCGTGCTTTCTTCGGCACCAGACCTTCTTCATCGTCCCTCCCGCCTAAATGACTACCGACCGCCTCAATCACGCTAATGGACCAACGACTGGAGGATTCAGAGGAGGAGGAGGTTGCTGCTGGGGCTCAGGCCGACGATCGCCCCTGTTTCTTGGCTCGGGGGCTCTTCTGAACCGATCCAGTCTACCCCGTTGGATGAGCCTTTCAATCTCATTCTTTAGTTGCCAACACTCTTCAGTGTCGTGGCCATGGTCGCGGTGGTAGAGGCAATATTTTGTGGGATTTCTTCGGGCCGCATTCCCTCTGAGAGGAGGAGGTCGAGGGAGTTGGCATTCGATTTCCATGAGGATCTCCGCTCTTGGAGCAGTGAGCAGAGTGAACCGGTGGAACCTCCTAGGCGGGCTCCGAGTGCGGTTCCTTGGCGGTGGCTGGGGAATCCTCTGGCGGCGAGGCAGGCTCGGCCGGCGGGCAGGTCGGTGCTTATTGGAGCCCTTGGGCTCCTTCTTCTTTGTTAGCTTGGCTCGGGTGGCTCTCCGTGACTCTTCGACTCTGGCATACTTGTCTGCCAAGGCCATCATGTCGGAGAGGTTTGGAGGGTAGCTAACCTCCAAGGCCAAGTAAAAGTCGCTCTCCGTCAATACTCCGCCTGCCAGGGCGGATATGGCCACCTCATGATTAAGGTAGTCCACCTCCAGCATGGCCGTGTTGAAACGGCTGAGATACTTCTTTAGGGACTCCTCCTCTCTCTGCTTAACCTCAGAGAGGGAGTCGGATCTCCGTCAGTGGCGGCGGCTATTGACGAACTGGCTGATGAAAAGGCGGCTCAGCTCGTCAAATGAATCAACGGAACCTGGCTTCAAAGCATTGAACCAGGTTCGGGCAGATCCCCTGAGGGTGGATGGAAAAGCGCAACAGATGATCGCATCTGATGCCCCGTAGAACATCATTATTGATCGGAAGTTGCTGAGATGATCGTCGAGGTCGGAGGAGCCATGATAAGGCTCGATGGAAGGCAGCTTGACGTGGGAGGGAATCACTTCCTCCATGATCTTCTTGGAGAAGGGAATGCCCTGCCCCGCTTTATTTTGAAGCGAATGAGCTTGCTTTTGGCGGCGTCAAGCTCTTGATGCATTTCTTGGAGCTGGTGGCGGATCTCCTCGTCAGGAAGAGTAGAGGGTGCAGGACGAGGAGAGTACTGAGACGATGTTGAATCATAGCGAGAATACACCGGAGAGAGAGATCAGGCCCGCCGAGATCTAGGGAGATCTTTGATGCGGGCTCATTGGGGAGCTAGCTCAGCTTCTCTTGGATGGTGAGGGGGGTTCGCAACCCCATGCGGGCTGAAAGAAAAGATCGCTGGATGAGCGGGGGCTGCATTCTCCTCAGAAGGGTGACGAGCAGGAGTAGCTGAACGGGGGGCTTCGGAGTGCCCCTGAATCAAGTGGGCCAGGGCCTGGACCTGCTGGACCAGTAAGGCAAACTAGTCCTGGGTCACCAGGGCTACCGGTGGCGATGGAGTATCGACTGACGGCGGTGGCGGCGGCGGCGGCGCGACATTGCTCACTGGATCAGGCCTTTGAGAAGCGACCTGATCTCGGACTTCGGAGGTAGCCTTTTTTCGGTTGGCCATGGGAGGAGTTTTCTTGCAAACTGAGATCCTTATCTCCCGGAACACAAGTTTTTTAGGAACTTGAGGGCCCTTCCTCTAGCGCCATTTTGTTGCCACTGAAATCTTGTCTTCCGACTCGGGCGCGCTCGGGCTTCGAGATGGGCTCCGTCCTGGGCGGACCTTCAAGACAGTCCTCGTGCGAGAGGCATTGGGGGTGGCCCTCTGCGAAAGACCCTCCGACGCTCAAATCAATGGAGATCGATAGTCAACAAAAATGAGGAGAAGGCTCTCGCTGAAGAGTCTCTCCCAGGGCTTGGAGCAAAGCGATAATGGCGGAAAACAAAGGCAGTGAGCGAGTGTGCGCATAAGAGATGGCGTACTTAAAGGGATCTAAGGCTACAGTATTTATAGAGGATCACCTGGTTGTTTGGGAGCGTCATGGATTCGAAGGTCGTTGAGATCTGAATCCAATTTATAATGAGATCGGTAGGATTCATATCGGGTTAGTTAGTGGATCGATGGCTGGGAGAGCTTGTTGACATCTCGAGATTTGGTGGGGGCATAGGCCTCAGGGCTCTAGGCTACTTTCAGACATGATTCCTGTTTGGAATCTCACTATTTTAAGCTTTCCTGCGTTGAATTCCGCAGAGGTGCAGATATCGCTCAGGCTGGGCCGAGTGATAGAAGAGATCGGCTGGAAAGGCTGGATGGTGGGTGGCTCGGTTAGGGCCAGGAGACGATGGACGATAACTCGGCCGAAGGGACCGAGAAACGATAGCTCGGCCAAGGGGACCGAGAGACGATAGCTCGGCTCGAGGGACCGAGAGACGATGGACGATAGCTCGGTCGAAGGGACCGAGAGACGATAGCTCGACCGAAGGGGACCGAGAGACGATAGCTCGGCTCGAGGGGCCGAGAGACGATAGCTCGGCTCGAGGGACGGAGAGACGATGGACGATAGCTCGGCCGAAGGGACCGAGAGACGATAGCTCAGCCGAAGGGGACCGAGAGACGATAGCTCGGCTCGAGGGGCCGAGAGACGATAGCTTGGCCAAGGGGACCGAGAGATGATAGCTTGGCTCGAGGGACTGAGAGACTATAGCTCAGCTCGAGGGGCCGAGAGGCAGTAGCTCGGCTCGAGGGGCCGAGAGGCGGTAGACGATAGCTCGGCTCGAGGGGCCGAGAGGCGGTAGCTCGGCTCGAGGGGCCGCGCCATGGGAGCCCTTGACTCGGTGGGAGCTAGGGCGCTCCGACCTGTCGAGGCGGACTTATTTCTAGCGGGTATCGCACAGCGAGTAGGAAACAAAGCTAGCCTTAGCCATGTTAACGATTATTGATATGCGGCGATTTTACCCCTCAACAGGTGGAATCGGATGTTGTTTTTCCATGGATATTTTTTCCCGCAATTTCCCGAGTATGTTAAAAATATCAAGAGGAAAAAAATTAGATACATCATTATTGCTGATAAAAAGAGATTAAGCAATTTACTTGGCAATAAAAGTCTTTTTGAGAAACGTTTATTACTACGGATACATGTGGGAGAAATTAAGAGTCAATTCATGTGTCCAAAAAACTCATACATGATCGATAGAATCATCTAGCTGTATTGGATCGAATGAAGCTGCAGGGAAGTAAGTGTGCAGGTGTTTGATTCCACTAACGATTCAACTTGATCGAGCTCTCCAGTGGAACGAGGGTGGGGGGGAAATCATTTCCATTGTTGATTCGATGGACAGAGAGCACTCAGATTGCATGCCTCTTCTGGCTTTTGAGCTGTTCATTTGGTGGATGCGCTACTCGAAAGGCAGCATTTCCTTCATCTCAGAGCACCTTTGGATGATCGAAAAGGTGTTGATGCCACTGTCTCCATCAGTTGGAATGATTCCCACCATCACTTAATTTATCATATATCGAGAATTGATAATTTATGTCCTAATCTTTGCGATGTATATCTATCATTTAAGGCCATTCATAATCATCATTGTTGTTACAGAATGGATAACAGCTAAGTTACACGCACTCCAATCTCGTCCAAAATCGAAGAAGTAGCTACAAAAGTTCTCCATTAAGATTTCATGTTAAACAAATCCAAGGCAACAATAGCGATAACTTTAGAGAGAGTGTTTAGAAAGAGAATGAGGGAGAGTTCTCAGGAAAAATGCCAAAGGTTTTCCAATGTTAATTAAGGAGAGAAGTCATCCAGATAGCATGAGTGGCTACAAAAACCATATATAACTATCTACTCATAAAGGCAAATCGATCATGGATCCAAATCCAATAACCCGGCCCATATATTATAATAATTGATGAGGGGTAAAATCGTCATTGCATTGTTGACCGCTCACATTGGCGATGGGGTCGCGCCCAGTCCAAATGCCATGCTGGCCCGACATTCTAGCGACAAGAGTCTCCTCATTATGAAGAAAGATAACAAGAGGAAAAAAAGGGCCACGTCATGTGCGTGGGTTCTCCCAAAGGCCCCTTCATTAATATCCGTCAAATCAATAAAGTGGAGCATTTAATGGTGCAGAAACAGTCATAATGACTTAGCCAGCATTTAATGGAATAAAGAGAGAGGAGAAAGTATAGTTCGGCCAACATAGCTCGGCCATCATAGCTCGGCCAGCTTCAGCATAGCTCGGCCAACATAGCTCGGCCATCATAGCTCGGCCAGCCTCAGCATCAGCCAGCTTCAGCATAGCTCGGCCAACATAGCTCGACCATCATAGCTCGGCCAGCCTCAGCCTCAGCCAGCTTCAGCATAGCTCGGCCAACATAGCTCGGTCATCATAGCTCGGCCAGCCTCAGCATCAGCCAGCTTCAGCATAGCTCGGCCAACATAGCTCGGCCATCATAGCTCGGCCAGCCTCAGCATCAGCCAGCTTCAGCATAGCTCGGCCAACATAGCTCGGCCATCATAGCTCGGCCAGCCTCAGCATCAGCCAGCTTCAACATAGCTCGGCCAACATAGCTCGGCCATCATAGCTCGGCCAGCCTCAGCATCAGCCAGCTTCAGCATAGCTCGGCCAACATACCTCGGCCTCCGCAACCACGCTAAGTCTTTTGCATCAAGGCATTTATGACCTCATAAAGGCCACTTATATTCACATGCTTTAAGGCATTCAATGCCTTATTTTCTTCCATGCATTAGGGCATTTATGGCTGCCACGTTGGCTCTTTATGCCTCGGCACCTACCTCCGCCGAGCCTCCGCCAGCCATGATGACTGAACCACAACACCTCTGCGGAATCTGGCGCGGGAGAGTTCAAATTTACTGTAACAAAATAAGATTCCAAACAAGGAATCATGCCAAAACGTGGCCTAGGACCTACAATAGTGGCCTAGGGACCACGCGGCCATTGAGTCTCGATCCATCGGCCAGCTGTCCCCGCCTCCCAGCCGTCGATCCTCTAACTAACCAGATACGGATCCTACCGGCCCTGTAACAACCTGATTCGAATCCGTTTCGAATCCCAACAACTTTCAGACCTCATCCAGAGCACGTCCAAGAAGTCAGGTGACCGCCTATAAATACTACCACCCTCAAGCCTCTCAGGTACGGCTATTCTACGCCCATTTTTCATTTACAGTTCTTACACTCCGCCATGAAAGCTCCCATGAGAGCTCGGAGAAACTCTTCCCGGGGATCCTTCTCCCCATATTTGTTGACTGCTGGTCTCCACTGACTTGGGCGTCGGAGGGTCTTCCGCAGAGGGCCACCCCCAACGCCTCTCGCGTGAGGACTGTCTTGCAGGTCCGCCCCGGAGGGAGCCCGTGCTGCAGCCCGATCGCGTCCGAGCCGGAGGACAGATTTCAGCGGCAACAGATTGGCGCTAGAGGAAGGGCCTCAAGTCCCGTTAAACTTGAAAAAAGGAGACAAGGATCTCGATCTGGAAGAGAACCTCTCCAATGGCTAATCGGAGAAGGGCAACTTTTGAAGCCCAGGACCAGGTCGCCTCCCAGAGACCTGATCCGGTGAGCAGTGTGGCGCCGCCGCCACCGCCAGCTGAGACTCCATTGCCACCAGCTGTCCCAGTGACCCAGGACCCGTTCCCCACACTGGTCCAACAGGTCCAGGCCCTGACCCGTCTGGTTCAGGAGCGCTTTACAGCTCCCCATCCAGTTATAGCTGCCCCTGCTCCATGCCTCCTTGAAGAGGCCGCAGCTCCTCTTTCTCCAGCCACTTCTTCTTCTGGTCCGCATGGAGTTGCAGACCCCCATGTCGACCTAAGGAGGCAAGACTAGTCCCGCAAGAGAGCTGCGACAGAGATCCCCCCATATCTCGGCGAGCCCGATCCATCTTTCCGGTGTCCTCTCGCCACGACTCGACGCCGTCTCCGCCTTCTCCCTGCCTTGGCACAACAGATCGGCTTCCATAGCCACGCTATGCGCACCAGGGCATTTATGGCCTCATAAAGGCCATGTGCATCTACCTGCATTTAATGCCTTATCTCCTTCCATCATTAAGGCATTTATGGCTGCCGCGTTGCCCCCTAGGCACCTTTTGCGTGAGGAAGGATGGCGTCATAAAGCCAAGACAAGGAGTTATTGACTCCAAGCTTCACAGAAGTCCAACGTCCAGCTTCAACCTCGGCCAGTGGATCTACCGCACCACACAGAGAGTCCCCACAGGCGTAGAAGCTATCATCCCCATGGAGATAGGACCCCCCCTATCCGCGGATGCTATCATGCCTCCAGAGTCAAAGGGAGATCCTTCTCGCCCGGCGACCCTGTTCTCCGGAAAGCATCTATCTCCAAACTGCTGGAGCAAGGAAAGCTAGCTCTAAACTGGAAGGCCCCTATCAAGTGACGGAATTCATCGGACCGGGAACCTACAAGCTGCAAGATCTAAACGGAAAGTCTGTCCCCCGGACGTGGAACTCGGACAATCTCCGTAAGTATTATCAATAGGGTATGTCCTCTATAAGTCCATTTTGATATCCCTTATTATACCTTCCTGTCGGCACGTATTTTCGTAATTTGCAATGTGAATCATCACACATTATGTTGCTAAAGATTGCGAAAAGAAACAGGTGCTGCTCACCAATCCTCGGCACGACCGAGTTGCCTATTTGCACAGGAAATCTCCGAACCTTGGCAGGGCCAAGTAAAATTCTCCGAACCTTGGCAGGCCAAGTAAAATATTCTCCGAACCTCGGCTGGGCCGAGCAACAAATTCTCCGAACCTTGGCAGGGCCAAGTAAAATATTCTTCGAACCTCGGCTGGGCCGAGCAACAAATTCTCCGAACCTTGGCAGGGCCAAGTAAAATATTCTCCGAACCTCGGCTGGGCCGAGCAACAATTTCTCCGAACCTTGGCAGGGCCAAGTAAAATATTCTCCGAACCTCGGCTGGGCCGAGCAACAAATTCTCCGAACCTTGGCAGGGCCAAGTAAAATATTCTCCGAACCTCGGCAGGGCCGAGCAACAAATTCTCCGAACCTTGGCAGGGCCAAGTAAAATATTCTCTGAACCTCGGCAGGGCCGAGCAACAAATTCTCCGAACCTTGGCAGGGCCAAGTAAAATATAATCTTGAAGGCTCGGCAACACCGAGTATTTTATTATTTGAAGCCTCGGTTACAACCGAGTAGCACCTTGAGAAGGCTCGGCAACACCGAGTAATTTATTATTTGAAGCCTCGGTTACAACCGAGTAGCATCTTGAGAAGGCTCGGCAACACCGAGTAATTTATTATTTGAAGCCTCGGTTACAACCGAGTAGCATTTTGGAAGGCTCGGCAACACCGAGTAATTTATTATTTGGAAGCCTCGGTTACAACCGAGTAGCATCTTGGGAAGGCTCGGCAACAACGAGTAATATATTTCTAAAGGCTCGGCAATAACCGAGTAATAAATTCCCAGAGCATCGGCCAAAGACCGAGTGATATATTTCTGAAGGCTCGGCAACAACCGAGTAATAAATTCATCCATAAAAGTATGCTCTTTCTATACCCATTTTTATTCATTGAATTAAATTCTGTTTTTAAAGGCCTGCGAAATTCTTATAACTCTCCTTGAAAGCGGCAATAAGAAGCAGGTCGTGTAAATCCTCGGCCGGGCCGAGCAACAAAATCTCTGTACCTTGGCAGCGCCAAGTAAAATATAATCTTGAAGGCTCGGCAACACCGAGTATTTTATTATTTGAAGCCTCGGTTACAACCGAGTAGCACCTTGAGAAGGCTCGGCAACACCGAGTAATTATTATTTGAAGCCTCGGTTACAACCGAGTAGCATCTTGAGAAGGCTCGGCAACACCGAGTAATTTATTATTTGAAGCCTCGGTTACAACCGAGTAGCATTTGGAAGACTCGGCAACACCGAGTATTTTATTATTTAAAAGTCTCGGTTACAACCGAGTAGCATTCTGGAAGGCTTGGCAACACCGAGTAATTTATTATTTGGAAGCCTCGGTTACAACCGAGTAGCATCTTGAGAAGGCTCGGCAACACCGAGTAATTTATTATTTAAAGTCTCGGTTACAACCGAGTAGCATTCTGGAAGGCTCGGCAACACCGAGTATTTTATTATTTGAAAGTCTCGGTTACAACCGAGTAGCATTCTGGAAGGCTTGGCATCACCAAGTAATTTATTATTTGAAGCCTCGGTTACAACCAAGCAGCAATTAATATTTGGAAGCCTCGGTTGCAACCGAGTAGCATTCTGGAAGGCTTGGCATCACCGAGTAATTTATTATTTGAAGCCTCGGTTATAACCAAGCAGTAATTTATTATTTGGAAGCCTCGGTTACAACCGAGTAGCATCTTGGGAAGGCTCGGCAACAACGAGTAATATATTTCTAAAGGCTCGGCAACAACGAGTAATATATTTCTAAAGGCTCGGCAACAACCGAGTAATAAATTTCCAGAGCATCGGCCAAAGACCGAGTGATATATTTGAAGGCTCGGCAACAACCGAGTAATAAATTCATCCATAAAAGTCATAAAAAGCCCCGGTCAAAGCCGGAGTGCATCTCTTATCATAAAAGCCCCGGCCAGAGCCGGAGTGCATCTCTCATTATCGAAAGCCCCGGCCAGAGCCGGAGTGCATCTCTTATTATTAAAAGCCCCGGTCAGAGCCGGAGTGCATCTCTCATTATTGGAAGCCCCGGCCAGAGCCGGAGTGCATCTCTTATCATAAAAAGCCCCGGCCAGAGCCGGAGTGCATCTCTTATTATTAAAAGCCCCGGTCAGAGCCGGAGTGCATCTTTTATCATTAAAAGCCCCGGTCAGAGCCGGAGTGCATCTTTTATCATAAAAAGCCCTGGCCAGAGCCGGAGTGCATCTCTCATTATCGGAAGCCCCGGCCAGAGCCGGAGTGCATCTCTTATTACTGAAAGCCCGGCCAGAGCCGGAGTGCATCTCTCATTACCAAAAGCCTCGGCCAGAGTCGGAGTGCATCTCTTATTATCAAAAGCCCCGGTCAGAGCCGGAGTGCATCTCTTATCATCAAAAGCCTCGGCCAGAGCCGAAGGGCATCACCTATTAACAAAAATCTCGGCCAAGACCGAGTGACATATCGGAACCCTCGGCTAAAGCTGGAGGGAATTTCTTATTGATCTTCAAAAGCCCCGGCCAGAGCCGGAGTGCATCTCTTACTATCAAAAGCCTCGGCCGAAGACTGAGTGATATATTTCTACAGCCTCGGCCAATCCGAGTGATACAGCACTAAAGCTTCGTCCCAGCCGGATAATTTCTCGGACACTCTAGTACAACTAAAGCACCTTATTTTACTTCAGCAAGAGGGCCGCCCAGGCCTTTCTCTAACCTACACAGAAATAAATACTTCCTCTACAGAGGATCGAATGACACGTCCCCTAAATAAGATTGCTCCAGAATTCTACTCCCTATATCCGAAATTACACTTCGGACTAGGGAGTGGGGGGCATGTGATGAGGGGTAAAATCGTCATTGCATTGTTGACCGCTCACATCGGCGATGGGGTCGCGCCCAGTCCAAATGCCATGCTGGCGCGACATTCTAGCGACAAGAGTCTCCTCATTATGAAGAAAGATAACAAGAGGGAAAAAAGGGCCACATCATGTGCGTGGGTTCTCCCAAAGGCCCCTTCATTAATATCCGTCAAATCAATAAAGTGGAGCATTTAATGGTGCAGAAACAGTCATAATGACTTAGCCAGCATTTAATGGAATAAAGAGAGAGGAGAAAGTATAGTTCGGCCAACATAGCTCGGCCATCATAGCTCGGCCAGCTTCAGCATAGCTCGGCCAACATAGCTCGGCCATCATAGCTCGGCCAGCCTCAGCATCAGCCAGCTTCAGCATAGCTCGGCCAACATAGCTCGACCATCATAGCTCGGCCAGCCTCAGCCTCAGCCAGCTTCAGCATAGCTCGGCCAACATAGCTCGGTCATCATAGCTCGGCCAGCCTCAGCATCAGCCAGCTTCAGCATAGCTCGACCAACATAGCTCGGCCATCATAGCTCGGCCAGCCTCAGCATCAGCCAGCTTCAGCATAGCTCGCCAACATAGCTCGGCCATCATAGCTCGGCCAGCCTCAGCATCAGCCAGCTTCAACATAGCTCGGCCAACATAGCTCGGCCATCATAGCTCGGCCAGCCTCAGCATCAGCCAGCTTCAGCATAGCTCGGCCAACATACCTCGGCCTCCGCAACCACGCTAAGTCTTTTGCATCAAGGCATTTATGACCTCATAAAGGCCACTTATATTCACATGCTTTAAGGCATTCAATGCCTTATTTTCTTCCATGCATTAGGGCATTTATGGCTGCCACGTTGGCTCTTTATGCCTCGGCACCTACCTCCGCCGAGCCTCCGCCAGCCATGATGACTGAACCACAACACCTCTGCGGAATCTGGCGCGGAAGAGTTCAAATTTACTGTAACAGAATAAGATTCCAAACAAGGAATCATGCCAAAACGTGGCCTAGGACCTACAATAGTGGCCTAGGGACCACGCGGCCATTGAGTCTCGATCCATCGGCCAGCTGTCCCCGCCTCCCAGCCGTCGATCCTCTAACTAACCAGATACGGATCCTACCGGCCCTGTAACAACCTGATTCGAATCCGTTTCGAATCCCAACAACTTTCAGACCTCATCCAGAGCACGTCCAAGAAGTCAGGTGACCGCCTATAAATACTACCACCCTCAAGCCTCTCAGGTACGGCTATTCTACGCCCATTTTTCATTTACAGTTCTTACACTCCGCCATGAAAGCTCCCATGAGAGCTCGGAGAAACTCTTCCCGGGGGATCCTTCTCCCCATATTTGTTGACTGCTGGTCTCCACTGACTTGGGCGTCGGAGGGTCTTCCGCAGAGGCCACCCCCAACGCCTCTCGCGTGAGGACTGTCTTGCAGGTCCGCCCCGGAGGGAGCCCGTGCTGCAGCCCGATCGCGTCCGAGCCGGAGGACAGATTTCAGCGGCAACAATAATTGTCATCATCCAAAAGCAGGCATATATAGACCTTTTTTACTCCCCTGGTGAAGCACATGAAATTCTAGCGAAGTCTGATTATTCTCTGAGATGATTGAATGAATCAGTTGATATAGTGAATGGATGGTTATGAACTTTATGTTCCATCCAAGGAGTAGTGCTGGTGAGTTGAAACATCAGAGAAAGACATCTCGGACAGACCATCATATATGGAAAACAAGCTCTAGACTAGGTCTCAGCATGCATAGATATCCATTGAAGAGAGAAGTTTCATCATGGAAACCATAAACAGGGTGGCAAGTAGAAAGATTCTCTGGTCCATATTCTTGCACTACTGTTGGCCAGAAGTGTATCTACGGCCCAATTAATGCATGAGGGCCGACAACTAGACAGCGAAATATTTGCTCAGTGCCATGCCGCTGAAGTGAGCCATAGCAGCAACACACCAATCCTGCAATTCATTGGTCTATTGAAAACTAGCATGATATATATATAGCTGTTGATTAGAACTTAATTAGCTGCCATCTATCTAGCTATCTAGTGTCAGTGAGTGTTTCCAATTCCATTATGATCTCTTTCTTCAATTGTCACGGATCTCTTTGAACGATGCTGCAAACTACTTTGGTAGTCTGTACGTAGTACTGCTGAGCAAGTGTAAAAATGACAGAAGATGGGGAAGAAGAAGAGGAGGAGGAGGAAAGTTTCCAGGTTTCAGAGGCTCTCCGGCCGCCACCTTAATTTGATCGTGATGGCGCCAAGTCACCTTCTTCAAACGTCGGGGAAACGGACGTCTCGCCCCGGGAAGTCCTGCAAGAAAAGTCCCCAAGGACCGGTGGCACCGGTGGGGACCCTCCGACGATCAAGTCAGTGGCTTGGGTTCAGACAAAGAACCACCCCCCGCGAAGGAAAGCTGAGGCAGTTAGGGTTTTGAGCAGGGAGGAAAAAGCTCTCTAAAACCAGAGATTGAATCCGGCCTATATCCCCCATATCTCTCTTTTTACCTGTCTAAAAACCGTCCTGTGCAGCTTCGGAAGACCTTTCTTTTGTACTGTTTTTGATGGACGTAGCTGGGCTCCTATTACTAGAGGCGGCGAGTCGTACATCCTAGCAAGGCGTAGTGGCGCACAGTGGCATGCAATGCGCCAAACATCGTTATGAGACGTGACCCTCCGTACCGGCGCACATTTTAAAGGAGTACGAAATGGTACCACGGCAAGGCACAGCCATGTGCCGGAGATCATGCGTGAGCACCGTACGTGCTGACAGTTGCTGTTTTCTTTGGCGGTTGAATAGCATGTCGACCATGCACCCTGAGGCCAGTAGGACCCCGGGGTTAGGAAGCGATGACCCCACCCCGACCCCGAGGGAGTGCCGGGGGTGGGGAAATGGCCGCTCACCCCGGGGCTGGTAGGGGCCCCGGGGTTAGGAAACGATGACCCCACCCCGACCCCGAGGGGGTGCCGGGGGTGGGGAAATGGCCGCTCACCCCGGGGCTGGTAGGGGCCCCGGGGTTAGGAAACGATGACCCCACCCCGACCCCGAGGGGGTGCCGGGGGTGGGGAAATGGCCGCTCACCCCGGGGCTGGTAGGGGCCCCGGGGTTAGGAAACGATGACCCCACCCCGACCCCGAGGGGGTGCCGGGGGTGGGGAAATGGCCGCTCACCCCGGGGCTGGTAGGGGCCCCGGGGTTAGGAAACGATGACCCCACCCCGACCCCGAGGGGGTGCCGGGGGTGGGGAAATGGCCGCTCACCCCGGGGCTGGTAGGGGCCCCGGGGTTAGGAAACGATGACCCCACCCCGACCCCGAGGGGGTGCCGGGGGTGGGGAAATGGCCGCTCACCCCGGGGCTGGTAGGGGCCCCGGGGTTAGGAAACGATGACCCCACCCCGACCCCGAGGGGGTGCCGGGGGTGGGGAAATGGCCGCTCACCCCGGGGCTGGTAGGGGCCCCGGGGTTAGGAAACGATGACCCCACCCCGACCCCGAGGGGGTGCCGGGGGTGGGGAAATGGCTGACGGCCGTTACCTTGCCTGATGACGTTGGGATCAGTCATATCAGATGCCCCCTCGCCCCTGGGGCGAAGCGGGTCCCACCGCTGAGGCCCAAGGGGCGTTCTCCGCGTGGCTGATCCCTAGCCTGGTTCCTTATGCGGACGGTACGAGGGATGCAAAGAGACGGCCTTCCGTATCACGCCAGCCATGATCGTCCTCGAAAGTGAGGATCGACTCTTCGAAGTCCGCGCGGAAAGGTGCGCAATGATTTCTTCCTATTACGGCGATATCAACGGGGGCCCCACCATTGGTCGGGGGCGCATCGCGCCGCGCGCTGGAGCATTCCTCGAGGCGAGCCAGCGTATGGCGAAGGGCCGCGTGGCCGACGGGACATGGCGGGATGTTTTGAAGACCCCTCAAAGCCAGGCGAGGGGGAAGGAACTGGCATCATACCACTCCATCATCGTCTTCCTCTCTGCCTGTTCTAGCGCTCCCGCAACCTGCAAGCTCGCGTCCGATTTTTCTCGTTTCTTCAGGTCAGCTTCTTTCATCTTGATTCTTTTTTCATGAGTCTACCCTCTTGGACATCGGAGGACGGTTCTGAGGACCGTCCTCCCTCTGTAGGGCCCCAAACCCCTTCTCCTTCCCCCCCAATCGAATGGTCCTCTGATTCAGAGGACCATATTCCTTTGGCCCGGCGGCAGGCCGCCGGCAGAGCCGGCGGTGGAGCTGCCGGTGGAGTCTCGTTGAGGGGTCGTCGGCCGGGGGCCGGGACCTCCTCAAGGGTGGAGGAATCCCCAGGGGGGGTAGCCTCCTCGATAACACGCTCGGATCTGGAAAGGATCCGAGCCCGTTATCGGCTCCCTCAGGAGATCAAATTATTTCTTCCAACTCCTGACGACCGGGTTATTTCCTCCCGACCCGGTCGCGTAGCTTTTTACGAGGTCTGCCTACAGGTAGGCCTCCGTCCGCCTTTCCACCCTTTCTTTATCACGCTCCTCGACTTTTATTCCTTAACTCCCTCCCAGCTAGTCCCGAACTCCTGTCGGGTAATTAGCGCCTTCGTTATCCTTTGTCACCGCCTGGGTATTGCCCCTAGGGTTAGTTTGTTCCGTAACTTTTATTCTCTTCGGGCCCAGAAGGGGTGGTGGGTGTTTCAGCCCCGACCCAATAGGGTCATCAAACTCCTTTTGCCTTCATCGATTAAGGGGTGGAAACCCCGCTTCTTCTTTGCTAATATCGATCAAGTCCGACCTCGGTGGGGGAACCCCGACCTCCGAGGGAACGTCGCGACCGTCCAGCCCGGGGATCGGGAAGCGATGGGGGCCTTGCTGACTGCTGAGATTCCCCGGTACACCCTATTGCTAGGGGAGGAGAACTTCGAGTCGGCGGGCCTAATCTCTCATCGGGGTAAGTCCTCTTCGCACTTAGTTAGAATCCCGCTCCTCCCTTCCTTTTCTCTTTTTTTTTTTTTTTTTTTTTTTTTTTTTTTTTTTTTTTTTTTTGCTGAAGACTTGACTTGCATTGTGCAGCAATGAAGGTTCCGAGGGCAAAATTGTTAAAGGCCATCAAGAAACGGGGTCGGGAAGGATCATCCGGGGGGCAGCAAGCCCCGGCCCCGAAGCGCCTGGTGATCCGGGCTCCCCCCGCCTCCTCCGCGAGGGCCCCCTCCCCAGCGAGGACCTCCCCTCCCGAGATTCCGCATCACATCCCTGTCCCTGCGGCGGTTGACCTCACGGCCGACTCTCCACCAGAGGCTGGAGCCGTAGCGGGAGGCGTCGCTGCAGAGTCGGTGGTGGGGGAGCCCGTGCCGACCGGAGGGTCCCCGGCTCCCCAGGGAGCGACTTCATTTGGTGCCAGCCGGGACTGGGGTGAGGGGCCATCCGGCCCCACCAGTTCAGCCCCCGAGGGGCCGATTAGGGGCGACCCGCCCACAGGGCCGGGGAGGTCAGAGGCAGCCGAGGGAAGTGGGGACGCATCCAGGTCGCCCCTGGACCTCTGGGTGATGGCTATTTGGCCGAGCAGGTCTTGGGCTCGGTTTTGGATCCCAGGATCACCGAAGGCCTCGGTCGTCAGAAGACAGGCGAATTTTTCAGGGAATTTTATGCCGCTGCGTTCAGGGTAGGCGACCTTTTCGCCCCTTATCTCTTATTGTTCATATATGCATATTTCGCTGACTCGAGGTTTGTGCGCAGATCGTGCATTCCCTAAAGGCCGCTAGGGAAGTCATCCGCGGGGAGAAGAACCTTCTCCGGGAGATGCAGGATCGCGCAGAGGCAGCGGAGAAGGCACTGGGGGAGGTCCAAGAGTCCTGCGCCAGCGCAGTAAGAGCCGCCGAGGGCAAAATGGAGATTGAGGCCAACCGTGCGCGCGCGGCGATCTCACAGATGATGGAATCCGAGAGTGCGGTTATGGCGCGGGACATGCATATCTCGGAGCTAACCGAGGCCCTTCGGGAGGCAGAAGAGCGGGCAGGAGCGGCATCAGAGGAGGCTAGGGCGGCGAGAGCAGAGGCCGAGGCGGCAAAAGAAGAGGCTGGCCGGCATAAGGAGGAGTTAGGTCGCGCCAGAGAAACCGAGAGGGATGCGGTGGAAGCCTTAGCCGCAGAGAAAACTCGAGCTGCTGGGCTTGTCGAAGAGTACAGATCGTCTGAACGTTACTCAGACGACCTAGCCGAGGCGTCAGCCGCGGCGTTCCTTGACGGCTTTCAGTATGCCAAAGAAAAAGTGGCCAAGGACCTGGATTTCCCTCGCGCCCTGGATGTTGAGCCAGAGCCATCGTCGGACCCGTCCCCTTCCGATGACGAACCCGCACCAGCGGAGCCCTGAACTCGCACCCGCTATGTTGCTCTTTTCTTCTTTTTTTTTTTTTTGTAAGCCCGGCCACGTCGGGGTTTTGTAACTCCCTTCTATTAATGAAAATACCTTTCTTGACAGTTTTCGCACTGTTATTGACTTTGCTGTTTGACATGCGACCATACGAGTCCGTTCGTTCCGTCGATTCTAGGGAACACCTTCCTACCCACGCCGTTCCGCCTTAACATGGACCCGCTAGTTAAAGTTAAGCGGGTTTGGGTCTTGGGAGCCAGGGCACGGCTGACCGGAGGCTAGGCCGGTGGGCGCCCTTGGGGCTACAGGCGCGACGCTTGGTCAAGCATCGAACCTGGTGCTGGTCTGGCGCGCGGCTTGACGCCCGTGGGGCTTGACTTTGACCTGGCCGGTAGAGTGGGGGGTCCTGACTGCGAAGAACCCTTGATACGTCAATCCGCCGGCGGTTAGTCGGGTTTTATGCTTGATCGGCGCGGGCTTTAAGTGCCGACGGATTGCCGGGCTTTTGCTGCGGGGGGCCGGTAGTACGCCGCTCTGCCAGTGGTACACTGGGCTTATGCCTGGTGGTGCAGGGCTTTGATGCCGACGAAGTGCCGGGCTTTTGTTGCTGAGAGCCGGTGGTACACCGCTCTGCCAGTGGTACACTGGGCTTATGCCTGGCTGGTGCAGGGCTTTGAGTGCCGACGAAGTGCCGGGCTTTTGTTGCTGAGAGCCGGTGGTACACCGCTCTGCCAGTGGTACACTGGGCTTATGCCTGGCTGGTGCAGGGCTTTGAGTGCCGACGAAGTGCCGGGCTTTTGTTGCTGAGAGCCGGTGGTACACCGCTCTGCCAGTGGTACACTGGGCTTATGCCTGGCTGGTGCAGGGCTTTGAGTGCCGACGAAGTGCCGGGCTTTTGTTGCTGAGAGCCGGTGGTACACCGCTCTGCCAGTGGTACACTGGGCTTATGCCTGGCTGGTGCAGGGCTTTGAGTGCCGACGAAGTGCCGGGCTTTTGTTGCTGAGAGCCGGTGGTACACCGCTCTGCCAGTGGTACACTGGGCTTATGCCTGGCTGGTGCAGGGCTTTGAGTGCCGACGAAGTGCCGGGCTTTTGTTGCTGAGAGCCGGTGGTACACCGCTCTGCCAGTGGTACACTGGGCTTATGCCTGGCTGGTGCAGGGCTTTGAGTGCCGACGAAGTGCCGGGCTTTTGTTGCTGAGAGCCGGTGGTACACCGCTCTGCCAGTGGTACACTGGGCTTATGCCTGGCTGGTGCAGGGCTTTGAGTGCCGACGAAGTGCCGGGCTTTTGTTGCTGAGAGCCGGTGGTACACCGCTCTGCCAGTGGTACACTGGGCTTATGCCTGGCTGGTGCAGGGCTTTGAGTGCCGACGAAGTGCCGGGCTTTTGTTGCTGAGAGCCGGTGGTACACCGCTCTGCCAGTGGTACACTGGGCTTATGCCTGGCTGGTGCAGGGCTTTGAGTGCCGACGAAGTGCCGGGCTTTTGTTGCTGAGAGCCGGTGGTACACCGCTCTGCCAGTGGTACACTGGGCTTATGCCTGGCTGGTGCAGGGCTTTGAGTGCCGACGAAGTGCCGGGCTTTTGTTGCTGAGAGCCGGTGGTACACCGCTCTGCCAGTGGTACACTGGGCTTATGCCTGGCTGGTGCAGGGCTTTGAGTGCCGACGAAGTGCCGGGCTTTTGTTGCTGAGAGCCGGTGGTACACCGCTCTGCCAGTGGTACACTGGGCTTATGCCTGGCTGGTGCAGGGCTTTGAGTGCCGACGAAGTGCCGGGCTTTTGTTGCTGAGAGCCGGTGGTACACCGCTCTGCCAGTGGTACACTGGGCTTATGCCTGGCTGGTGCAGGGCTTTGAGTGCCGACGAAGTGCCGGGCTTTTGTTGCTGAGAGCCGGTGGTACACCGCTCTGCCAGTGGTACACTGGGCTTATGCCTGGCTGGTGCAGGGCTTTGAGTGCCGACGAAGTGCCGGGCTTTTGTTGCTGAGAGCCGGTGGTACACCGCTCTGCCAGTGGTACACTGGGCTTATGCCTGGCTGGTGCAGGGCTTTGAGTGCCGACGAAGTGCCGGGCTTTTGTTGCTGAGAGCCGGTGGTACACCGCTCTGCCAGTGGTACACTGGGCTTATGCCTGGCTGG
>UESW01001528.1:0-41081 GCA_900491605.1 Calamus simplicifolius | reverse complement strand
TTTTCCTTCCACATGGCATAAAATAAACAACACATTTGCTTTGATGCATTTTCTTTTCATATGGATATTTAAAATTTTGAAGTTATGAATTTTATGGCCTTCCAAAATTTCAATTTAAGGCATGATCCAAGACCAAAGTTGTCAATTTCGTTTCGTTTCGACCGTTTCGGCCGAGACGTTTCGTTTCGGTAACTTATCCGAAAAGATAAGTACAACGTTTCGTTTCGGATGATGGATAATTTTTGGCCATTTCGGTGCGTTTCGATGTATTTCGACCATTTTTGGCCGTTTCGGTATGTTTCGATAAAATATGTTTTGAAAACCAATTTATGAATTATTAAACCTTTCAGAACCATTTTAAAATATATATATATATATAACATCAAAAAAAAAATTCTAGTTACCCTATTCCCATTTTAAATATATATATAATAATAATAATAATAATAATTTTAGTTACTCTATCCCCATGATCGCATCTCTTAAAAACTCAAACTCTTTATTTTTATATTATTATTATTATTTATAAAAAATATGAATTATGAATATATATATATATATATATATATATATATATATATATATATATATATGTTGCCGCTGGGATCCGTCCTCCGACTCGGGCGCAGTCGATCTCCAGGGGGGCGGACCTGCACACAAGTCCTCGCGCGAGAGACGTTGGGGGTGGCCCTCCGCGGAAGACCCTCCGACGCTCAAGTCAGTGAGAGGAAATCGGTGATCAATCAGAAAACAGGAAGATAGATCCCTCTGGGGAGTCTCTCCAGGGGGCGGCCAATCGGAAGCTCTAGAGGGTGAGAGCACCGACGAGCAGCAGGAGAGTGAGGAGTGAGGGTGTGAGCGCGCACGTACCTAAGGAAATCTGTGAGCGTGATACTTATAGGCTGTCGCCTGGATCTTGAGCATCTTCTGGAAGGTTCAGAGGTTGTTAGGATACGAGAGTGGATCGAATCAGGCCGTTGTGGGGCTGTTGGGATCCGTATCTTGTCCGTTAGGGGATCGACGGCTGGGAGAGCTCTTTGATGGCTTGAGATCTGGTAGATATGTAGGTCTCAGGTAGCCTTGATAGGTTCTAGACCGCTTCTCAGCATGATTCCTTGCCTAGGGTGCTGTTACAGTAGGCTTAGGCTCTCCGCGTCAGGTTCCGCGGAGGTGGGTATTGGATCGTGGGTCGTTCAGTGAAGCCGGGCCATGGAGGCTCGGGGGAAACGAACTACAGGAAGTTCGGGAGAGCCGAGCTATGGAAGCTCGGGAAGGACGAGCTATGGAAGCTCGGGGGAGTCGAGCTATAAAAGCTCGGGAGAGGCCGAGCTATGGGAGCCCGGGAAGGCCGAGCTATGGAAGCTCGGGGGAGCCGAGCTATGGAAGCTCGGGAGAGGCCGAGCTATGAGAGCCCGGAAAGGCCGAGCCATAGAAGCTCGCAAAGGCCGAGCTACGGGAGCCCGGGGAGGCCGAGCTATGGAAGCCCGCGAAGGCCGAGCTACAGGAGCCCGAGGAGACCGAGCTATGGAAGCTCGGGAAGGACGAGCTATGGAAGCCCGGGGATGCCGAGCTATGGAAGCCCGCGAAAGCCGAGCTACGAGAGCCCGGGGAGGCCGAGCTATGGAAGCTCGGGGGAGTCGAGCTATGGAAGCTCGGGGGAGTCGAGCTATGGAAGCTCGGGAGAGGCCGAGCTATGGGAGCCCGGGAAGGCCGAGCTATGAAAGCTCGGGAGAGGCCGAGCTATGGGAGCCCGAGAAGGCCGAGCTACGAAAGCCCGGGGAGGTCGAGCTACGAGAGCCTGGGGAGGCCGAGCTATGGAAGCTCGCGAAGGCCGAGCTACGGGAAACCCGGGGAGGCCGAGCTATGGAAGCCCGGGAAGGCCGAGCTATGGGAGTCCGGGGAGGCCGAGCTATGAAAGCTCGCGGGAGCCGAGCTATGGAAGCTCGAGAGAGGCCGAGCTATGGGAGCTCGGAAAGGCCGAACTATGAAAGCCCGGGAAGGCCAAGGGGAGGAGGTTGATCTTAATCTCCTCGCACGAATATTGATGCAATGACGATTTTACCCCAATAATATATATATTTCAAACTATTAAAAACTTAAACTCTTTATTTTATATTATTATTATTATTTATAAAAAATATAAATTATAAATAAATTTTTATTATATATATATATATATATATATTATTTTAAAATAAAATACTGAAATAATCTAATATTAAAATATTTTATTTCATAAGTTAAATTAAAACATAATCAGAAACGAAATTAACCTTACCGAAGACACCAAGGCGAGTAGGGGGGTACAACTACAAGCATTCAAAGGACGGCGGGGTATTCACCCAAAGTTCCCGCAACAATAATAAAAGCAAAGATTTGAATCCCCGTGCGCCTGCCGTTCGCTTCCACCGCAAGCACCCTCCCTCTCTAACCGCATACGATGGTCCCCGGTGGTAAATATTACTTAATTATAAGATATTCCCTTCCCTTCCCTTCCCCCGGTGGCCCCACCACCCATTTGCTGCCATGCAGAATCGCGCATTCCCCCAGGAGCTCGCAAAACGATCACCGAAATGGCAAAGAATCTCCCTCCCGCTCTCTCCTCTCCTCTCCTGCGCCTTTGGGTACACGAATTCTTCCCATAATTCCAATTATTTTATTAAGATACGTTAGTAGAGAACTAGCCTGTAGGGACATTTTAGGAATGAAATTTTGTCGCTAAACTGACTTGTACGCTCACCTTCGGTCACCGGAACCAAACCCACGCGCTACCCACCCATGGTCTAAAATGACGGCGGCCATGCGCGTTACCCTTACCAGGTTATAATACTAGCGATTACTTTGACGGAAAAAATAAAGACCGTTACTCCGTTAAGGAGTATTATAACGGCAGGATGGTAAGCGTACCTGAGGTGAGGCGGCGAATCGGATACCGGAAGGGGCCCACAGGAACACCTCCTCCACCGCCGTCAGCCTCAGATCCGAGAGAATCAGACGGACGACATCACCCGGGGCCCACCACCTAAAGAACAGAGCGAAATGCCACGTCAGCTCCGTCTCCGCTCGTGAGAGCTAAAAGGGCGCGCGTCTCGGCCCTCCGCCTCTCCAACCTCGCCATCGCGTCCCCCCCTCACCATCCGTTCTCGTCTTCTTCCATTCCCTCCTCTGTTCTCTCCTCCTCTCCCAAAAAAAAAAAAAAAAAAAAATTCCAAATTTAATAACTGTAGAGGAAAAAAAAAGAAAAAAAAGAAAAGAAAATCGTCTTTGTCTTTGCTTTTCGGCTGGTTGCTGCAATGGAAAGGCGGGCGAAGCCGCCAGTGCGGTGCGGTAGCGTTAACCCGTCGTTCTCCTCGACCCTCCTCGACGCCATCTACCGCTCCATTGACGAGACCGACGGCAGAACAGCGAGAGAGCACCGCAACGGCGGCGCGCCCGACCGCCGCGAGGCCACCTTCCCCGCCGCTGCAAAGAAGCAGCAGAGTTCGCCAGCGGAGTACTGGCGGCCGGCAGAGAGGAGAAGCACTGCGGTGCCGAGCGAAAGGGCGGTGACCGGACTTCGCAAACCCGATAACCGACGTTTCCCGGTGAACTCGACTTCCAGCTCCTCCGACTGCTCCAGTTACGGCGGTTTCTCGTCCTCAGAGGCCGAGTCGGTGCCCCGCCCAGCCGGGCTCCGGCCGGTCCGTACCGGCGGTTTTCTTTACCGGTTTGAGAGGGCCCGATCGAATCCCCACCTCCGCTGCCTCCTGCGGCCGCGTCGCCGCCGGCGCAGCACCACAAGGACAAGAAGTCGGGCTCGATCCGGAGCAAATTCCGGAATCTGAAGAAGGCCAACACCCCGGCGTCGCCGGGGGCCCGCCTCGCCAGCTTCCTCAACTCCCTCTTCACCGCGGCCGGGAACCCAAGGAAGTCAAAATCCACCACCGCCCCGTACGCCGCCGGGGCAGCCCCCGGAGGTGGCTGTGGAAGGCGAGGGGCGGAGTCGGCGTGCTCGACGGCGTCCTCGTACTCCCGGTCGTGCCTGAGCAAGACCCCCTCATCAAGGGCTCGGCCGGCGGCATTGGCCGGAGAGGGGGTGAAAAGGTCGGTGAGGTTCTACCCGGTGAGTGTGATCGTGGACGAGGACTCCCGGCCGTGCGGCCAGAAGTGCCTGTACGACGGAGATCCGGCGGCGGGGGTGACGCGGCGGCTGCCGGCGTCGGCTGCGATGGCGAAGAAGAGGATGGAGGAGCTTCTCCGAGGGTTTAGGGCGAGGAGGAGGAGGACGACGACGACGACGGGAGCGATTCAAGTTCGGATCTGTTCGAGTTGGAGAATCTGACGGCGATCGGAGGGCGAGGGTACAATGATGAGCTTCCGGTGTACGAGACCACTTACTTTGGCACCAATCGCGCCATTTCCCACGGCTTCATCCTGTAATTGAAAAAAAAAAAAAAAAAAAAAATTCGGACGAAATTAGAAAGAGAAAAGAAATGGCTACTTGGGAAAATTTCGTGTTTTTTTTTTTTTTTTTGTTTCGTTAATTACTGGTTTTGAGGTTCTATGGGAAATAAGAATGAGCTTGCTTGTGTTTTGGGTGGAAAAAAGAAAAAGATTACTTTGGGTTTCTAATAATTTTATCTATTTGTATGTTTATTTTTGTGGTTAGTGGGGGAAGTTAACTTTAATGAAGATGTCATTATAATTAAAAGAAGGAAAGGAGAAGAGGTTTAAAGATTCTATGAAGGGAGTTGTACATGCAAATAATAGTTAAGCTTAATATATCATTGGCATGGGCTTATCACGATAGAATAAAATGTACATGCATATATTCTTTAGCATATCATAACTTAATACATAATTCTTTGAAAGTTATCAGAGTGTTAAAAATAAAAAATAATATAATTTGTTGTTTGAGAATTCTCAAAACAAGTGCATCATTGTAAGATTGTTATTAAGAACTTCAATATGTAAAGAAAAAGTAAAGCTCAAATTGATTTAAGATGATAAATATTATTTTATTTAAGAGGTGGGAGGTGCCTATGATTGATTAATCGTTACTTTTAGTTGTTTATATTACGGTCGCCATGAGAAACGATCTAAATTGACTCAAATTTTGCGGCTAACAAGTAAGAATTAAATATAAACTAATGTTTGTTCGACTTTTAATGTTTTTTCATCAACATTGAGAGCCACAACCCCGCTTAAATGCCAAAAAAAAAAAAAAAAAAGCTCACAAATTTGATTCCAATTGCAATTGAGACTGCTATAAATCACGCCTGAGATGCCCTGCTTTAATGAAAGTACTATTCTAAGGACCAACAATAAAAAAAAAAAAAGGGGCCTTTGAGCCAAGCAGTGAACCCAAATGATTCAAGCTTCCAATCTTCTAGCATCCATATTTTTCATCTCTTTGTAGATGAGGCCTAGTTAATACCATGGTGTCACAGTTATCATTGTGATATTATCCACAAAATTCAAAGTTTATCCTCTTTTTATGTGAACTGATCCCAGTCTAAGTTATATGAAGAGATAATAATCTCTTTTCCTCTCCTTTTCCGCTTTTGCGCCCATCGGTCAAAAGAAAGAGAGATGGCTCAACCCAACCAGGGCAATGGATACAGCATCCCATCAATTGATTCCAATCCTTTTACCAAGGGAAGGCCAAAAAAACAAAAAAAAAAAAAAAAAAAAAGGTTCTGAAAGTTGATGACCAACATCATGCTTTTTTTTTTTTTTTTTTTTTTTATACAGACGGGCGATGACATCACTCTGGCGCGAGCCAAATCTGAAGCATCTGAATACAAAATTTGCTGTAATAAAACAGAACAAGATATCCCAGTATGCCAGATTCACCGGCCAAAATTACGAGCGACAGCAGAAGCAACATCATGCTTTGTTCTTATGGTTTATTAGTAAAGCTGCTCACATTCAACAACTTGACCCTCTAACAAGATTTGGAAGCCAGACTTATGCTACCCCTTGTCTTTAAGAAGGTTATTGGTCCAAAGCTTACACTCATGATCAACTCAGACTCTGGTTCATACTGGCCTTAGACTCATCCTAATCCTTCCTGCAAAATTATTCAGTCTTTATGCAATACTTTACGTTAATGCTTGTGTTTATATTGGCAAAAACATAGAACTAGAACTAGTCCAATGAACAGAGTGCTTACAAGCAGGCTGCAAAATATAGAATGATGGAAACTGAGATATACTGAAGATTAAAAAAAATAGCAAACTAGATACATTTTTATAGTGGTCATACTAGAATAACTTATATACAAACCTTTTCTTGCACAGGATAAATTCATTCTCTAACTTCTTTTGATGGTTAATTCATGGTTCATGTAGTAAGTAAAATAGGTAAATATGGTGCTCTAACATTGAGTTTATACCATTAATTAGGACCTATATTAACAAACAAGGCAAGGTGTTTTGGACCATTCGTTGTACATGAAGTGGATCCATGACTGAGAATTATCCAATAAGCAAGGAAGGAATATGATAAATTAAGATTAACAAAAGCATCATCTTGAAAATTATCCAATCCTCTCTTTCTTCACTTGTCTCCACATTTTGGACTTTTAATATGGGGATGGACAAACACAAGCGAAGGATCAATTAATGCAAGTAGTTTGAGCAATGAAATGGACCACAAAACCACAACAAGAAGGGGATGTGCTCCATATACATTATATTATTCCTTGCCATTCTCTTGTTTTTTTACATGCTATTTAATTATTCTACTTGACTACATATCCATAGATAACATGGTTGAGGTTCTTAGATAGAGAAAAGGAATATGGTCCCCCCACATGAAAAGGTTCTTTCTTGAGTTTAATTTTATGTTATACTCTCCAGCCCACGTACGGTTGTCAAGTGGGGGAGCTTGCATTCAATGATAGGGATTTAAGGCATTGGAGGGCATTAACATTGAAAGTCTCAGTGCATGAGAGCTAAGAAAATATTTTACTGACCCACTTGCTAGCTAGTTGACCAAACTTTCTCCTCCTATCTCATATCATTACCACTATAATGACCTACAAACACTTCATTAGAAGTGGCTTTTGGGGGTTTCAATGGCTATAAGACTCTTTTTTAGCTCTTCATAATAGCTATATTTGAAACTTTATCACATTATTGAATAATTTTCTCTAAGGATGATCAATATATAATTTTTTAGTAGTATGGAATAAAGTGGTATCAACTTCTTAAACTTAGTTTTTGGATTAGGGGCTATGCTACGGATCACCTCAACTGAAAAAGTTATGAGAGGAAGTGTAAAAAGACCAAGAAAGGCTACCAACAGTCAAACTTAGAACAGTAAGGTTAACCTATATCAAAATTAATTGGATCTACTCTCATTCTCACATCTTTCAACCTCTTGAAACCCAAACGCCTTGAGGCACTCATCCAACATGCAGCATGACATTTTACTTAAAGCTATGGTTGGTGATTGTATATTTGCAATTAACTAGGCTTGAATGAAACATGTTAGTGAGGAACACTGCCACAATTGCATGCTATTATAAACGGCAACAAGTTGCTTTAACAACTAGATGACATGCCACGAAAAAAACTAGTCAAGACCCTCATGTGGACTTTTGCACTACTTTTCTTGAAAAGAAGGTGATTACGTACTCCACTTGATTCTTTGAGATAATGAAGACCATTGCAAGAAAAACAAATAGAAACAAACAAGATCACAGGCCACTGAAGTCTACTAAGATTCATCAAAAGAGTCTCTAGATTTATCATAACCTATAGCCGGAGTAGCATTGCACATGGGATTGAAAAAAATGAACATGGTTGGAAGACAAAATAGAAAAAGCTTGACATAATTTAAGAGAAAATGAGATTCTAGACTAAAAGATATCAAATGGTGCTCTTATATCATCTATAGCTTATGGTTTTTTTTTTTTTTTTTTTTTTGGTACAGACGGTCGATCATACTTGTCTAGTGCGAGTCAGCCCAGATAGATCTGAGTACAAAATTTGCTGCAAAGGATAAGGACAGAGATCTCCCAATCTCCATTACCACGAACCGACATGCTGGGCCACTGAAATAGCAACCCAGTCCACCATCGTATTGACTTCTCTAAAAATATGGCGGATCTGGACACTGTCAATTTCCCGCATAATAGTCCAAATATCCCTAAGGATCGGATTAGAATGGTCAGGAGGGCAATTCTCCTTCTTCAGCCAGGAGATGACCGTCATGGAATCACCCTCGATGAAGAGCCTCTGAGCATGAAGAGTATGTGCAGCATAAGATATATAGCTTATGGTTATCAAAGCATGCATTTCATTGACCATTTGTATGATTTTTTTATTAACCTAAAAAATAATATATTTTTTATTATTTTGCTAAAAAAAATGTAATTGCTGGTTGCCGAGCATTTTCATACGTTGTACCTTATTTAGCATCCAACCTCACTGCATTTAACTTAGTAAAGTTTGGATCCAACTTCTAGAACTTATATTAAATTAAATTATTGACCATCACCCTAACTTAAATCAATTGCTGCTTTAATCATAATTATTATATAACTATATTTAATATCCTAAAGTTACCGCACTCCAATCTTAGGACCACTCTTTTTATGTATCATATTCGAACCCTAGGTTGCCTAGGGAACACTACATACCTTTGTCTGTGGAAACTAAAAGTCACTTGTTAGGCCTAATGTGAAATGAAAAGCCTAAATTGCTTGCTTAGATTTATGTAGGCTTGTAGTTTAATCAAATGGATGCACATGGCCCCCATATTAGAGCTAGAAGAAAATTTTTAATCTTTATTTTATTATTAACTCAGAAGAAAGCAATGTTTTATTACACTTCCTCCGTAACTCTTACTTTTGGTTTAAAACATATCTTTCTCATTAGTTTTTGCCAAAGAATTAATAGAAGATCACTAATCTAATGAAAACCATTGTACTTGTTGTTTAGAAAGATGATAATGGTACTTTATTTTCTAGACTTGCAAATCGTTATTCATAATAAAATGAATAAATTCAATTGAAACTATTTCAAGTCATCCTAGCAAACAACCAAATTTTAGTTACAACATTATGATTTCACTTAAAGACATCCAATAAGATTAAAGTGGGAAGCTTTAATCGTAGCGAGGAAAAAAAGTGACCTACCATAGTGCCAAAGAAGGCATGCATGAGAGATTTGAGCCCAATTAGTCAAACTATAGTTGTATTAGCACACCACGTTTGCACATGATTATATTGTATGGGATATTAATTGTTTTATTACAATGTTCACATTATGATTCCACATTCTTCTGACTTCTTCTCACAGCCATTTATTCAAAGTGCTTAAGTTTGAGGCATGCAAGTTGTCCCTAAGCTCATTGTTTAAGCAAATGCAGGAAAGTGGAAACGCCCCCTCTACTCTAAAAATGCTCTAAATACATCTCTCTTAATTCAATTCTCCTTGTGTTTATGTATGCGCTGGAGAGGAAGCTAGACAACCTTAAAAAAAAGTAAGGTAGTGTTTGATAGAAAAATATTATCCATGGATAAGTGTACGGAATAGAGTTTGTCCCTTGGCCATCCCTAGGGATATCCTTGGCTGTTCCATTGATCATATCAAATGCAAAAAGGTAAATCCATAGGATAACTTTTTTTTGCTCTTATTTGAAGGGATAACCAGCTATTCCTGCATTTTCTAAAGAATAAATTGAGGGATATCCCATGGTTAACCATGGTTAAGCATGGACTATCCTTTTGGTTAACTTTATTTCCAGCTATCCCTTGTAGTTATGGCTTTTGAGAATAAGAGGGGATATCCTCTCTTATCCCCTATTTCAAACACTACCTAAGGTAGTGTTTGATAGGAAATATTATCCATGGATAAGTGTACGGGATAGAGTTTATCCCTGGCTATCCCTAGGGATATCCCTTGACTATCCCATTGATCATATTAAATGCAAAAAGGTAAATCCATATGATAACCTTTTTTTACTCTTATTTGAAGGGATAACCAGCTATTCCTACATTCTCAAGGAATAAATTGAGGGGATATCCCATGGTTAACCATGGATTATCCCTTTGGTTAACTTTATTCTCTGTTATCCCTTATAGTTATGACTTTTGGGAATAAGAGGGGATATCCAATATCCCTTGGATATCCCCTCTTATCCCCTATTTCAAACACTACCTAAGAGTTGAATCAACTTTAAATCCCAATCATCCATCGATCTCTCATGAGGATAGCACATGCACAATATTTGAATCAAATAATGCTAGTATATATAAAACACCATCAATAGTTTCACTTCGTTTTTTCTGAGTCCAAATCTTTGTCACGAGAGTAATTCATGACAAGAGCAATGAGAGATAGTTCAATAAAAATTAAATAATCTGGAACTGTTCTAAACCCTAAACCCTATATATATATATATATATATAGAGAGAGAGAGAGAGAGAGAGAGATGCAGTAACTCTGGAATCTTAGGTTTGTAGTCAACTATTTTTATTATATGAGCAGCACCTCTCTCTCGTCCACGTCCATGGGTGGCATGTGACCATGAACAGCGTAGGCAAATTCTAATAACAGGGAGTAGAGGACCAAAGGATAGGTGGAATATAGAACGTATATAAAGATATTTATGGGTAGAGATCACCCAAAAGAACACCGGTTTGATATGCACACAGCGAAGTCAATGATGTCAGCTGGGTCCTGCTCCCATTTTATAATAAACTGAGCTGCGTTTAATGGCGAGTGACCTCCAGCTTTTCTTCTGATGGGGTACAGCCCACAGAATAAAGTCTCCTGACTCTTTGAGGTGTTGTCTGGCAAACAGTCTCAATGAAACTGCTATAGAGACAAGTGGGGAAGCTAGCTTCGTTGACATAGAAAGCATATGTCACCAAATAATGGATTCTCTGATCAGAAATGGTTTTTTATCATCCCTGTAAAGGTATGATGATTGTTGTTTGCTAACTCAGGCCAAATTTTAGATGTATTTGAAAATAAAATAATTAAACTATTTGCCCAAGCTCTGCTTATATTAAGTTTATAATTTTAAAAACAGACAGCTTTATTTGCTCGGTTGATGATATAAGTTTGAAATAATGGTTCTTATTCTTATGATGCAGTGGTGGTTGAAGGAGTCTCTCGAATAGGTGGCACTATGGCTTCAAGAGCTAAGCACAACAATTTGTCAAAATAGAAATGAGAGGTGCCATGGCCCCTCTGTGCTTTGATGACCAATCTACACTGCATGCCACCACCCATATAACTATGAATTATTGGAAGACTGATTTGATTTCGCTGAAAACTTTTTTGTCCATTTGCACGCAATTATCTCCTAATTGAAGTTCGATGTGCATGCATCGTTGGTCAACTACGCTTTGACTTTAAGCACCCAAATCGAATCATATGATGACAACTCAAAAGCTAGAGTCAAAGATCACCAGCTCAAGCAAAGGACATGGAGACAAGTGTTCTTCCGTGCTCCACAGACATGAAACTAGCTAGGACGTAACCAGGCTCACTGGGAGAGGTAGCAGGGCTCTGTTAATTTCTAATGGATATTCTCCTTAATTTTTCCTTTGAAGATAATGCTTTGTCATTTATCGAATGAATGGGTTCATGAACTTGTTTATTAAAAACTCATTATTCCTGAAAGATTCATATACATTGCATAGGCTATATATGTTTCTTGAAGTATATAAACCACCTAGAAAAGTTATCTGATATATAAATCTAAATTGGCATAATTTGAAGATAGTCAGTCTCATGATACCATACAAAACCAATAGCTAGCCATCATCATCAAAATAAATAAGTGCAAGCCAGATTGTGTAACATGGACCCTGCTACATATTTCCACAGAAAAATATATCCTAGAAAAATTACTTATTTGGCTTAGTATGTTTATGGCAAAGTTTTGGTATTATATTATGCACAGCTCATATCTCTTAATGCGACTTAAAAGTTATTTAAATTAGATATTAACCAATAAAAATCTCATATAGTTGCTAAAAAATTGTCATTTTCAGCTGTTAATTCAAACAGGACTTAAAATTATTAAAAAAAAAATTAAATCATATTTTGCTAATACCTTTATCTTTATCATCTCTGTATGAATGTAGAGTCCACTATCATTAAGAATTTTTGACCAAAAATTTTATATGATTTCATTTGATGAGTTATAATTATTTATATTTTGCTAACATGTATTTGTCAAACTTTGGTACTTGCGTTTGATGCCTCATGGTAGAGAGAGAGAGAGAGAGAGAGAGAGAGAGAGTGGAATGGAGGGGAGGAGAGAAGAAGGGAAAAGGAAAAGTAGATGAGTGACAAAAGCCACAGAGTAAGACAAGGAATTAGCAATCCCGAGGAGGAAAGAAGGCATGGTAGGAGAAGTTCTTCTTCTTTTGCTTTTCTAGCCCTGTTTTCTTTTCTTTTGTTCAGACTGAAACCCCCATCAAAGGTTGGAATGGCAGTGAAGAAGCTGGAAGGAATGGAGAGGGGATCGGATCCGATACACCTGCGGTGAGAGGGACTTGTAATATTCCCCAAATGATGAACATTATACCACCAAGGACCATGCCTGCAACCTCTGACCTCTCTGACACTGTCTGACAGGCCTGAGCTCACCCACATGCATCTCACCACGCTCTAACTCATCCAAAACTTTTAAAACTCTCGTGAAGTGAGTCCCCATTGTCTAAGAATTATAAACTTTATTAATGAAGTGTTGTTTCTGCTCCTCCTACGTCTCTGCTGTGCTTTAATGTTCTCACGAGGAAGTGGTGGTTGGCTGCGGGGCTTTTAGATTACTCCTCTGCTGTACGCCCATCCTGAGGCAAAAGCCATGGCAGCAGGGTGGCAGAGGGTGGGACTCAGGCTCAGCTGCTGCTGCTGCTCACAATGCAGGTTGCCAATAAACCTTGAGGTGAGGAGCACAAATAATATTAATTCCAAGCGTTTTTGAATAAAACATCAAGCAGCAACTCAGGCCATGTGCAGTCCCTACTCACTGGATTGGATGGATGGCAGAACCATCTAATGATGAAGCTGAAGGTGGTTCAGGCTTGGGTCCAGCAAGTACTCTTAGCTTTAAACCTTGACATGGACTGTCTGTCCCCTGAGGCATGGTAAGGGATGGTAAAAGTGGTATGGCTTCCAAATTTGATATGCCAAGCTCTGTTTGATGGACATGTTTACTGCTTAACTGTTGGCAACCTCTAACCCATAACGAAGTCATGGATTTGGTTCAGTCTGGGTCTAGACATCAATGTTATTTAGGCTTGAACAGGATAATAGGTCTAGTGTTGGATCCTAATAGCTAGCTATCCCTATGAAGGAATGTATTGCTAATATTACATAAGACGAAACCATTTCAACTTATAAAGTAGAAATGAATTCTTCCATCCCATCTTATATGGAGTGAAGATTCTCTATATCATAAAAGATGAAGATAAAGATAAAAAAATTATTTTTGGTTCTACTGTCATGGCAGGAATAAGAATATCCATTTTTGCTTTATTTATTATGTGTTTAAGTATTATAACACCCTTATATTTTCACATACATACATATATATGTATATACTAATTTAAATTTTTGCTTATTTTAATGCATAAGCACTAATTACATTAATAATCTCTCTATTTAATTTCTTATAAGCAATTGATATTAATTTTTCTACATGTCATCGAATCCAATATTTCCATGCTTTTCCACTCAAAAGTTCAACATTCCAAGCAGTAAATAAAATTCTCTTCTTTTATACAATAACCTATTTTTACAACTTGTTGTTTTTCTTGTCTCCTGCTCCAATTGGCTTCCATTATACTGCATTACTCCTAGAAAAATCAACTTCTAAATAATCATTGCTCATTTATCGCTAGAACTCAGATAAATTGTGGCAGGTTACGCATCAACAATAACCTAACCAACCTTCCTTGACTTTGTCACCCCAAACCACATCACTTTGCGGTGGGTTAACTTACAATGTCTTAGCTAATGCTTGCTCATTAACCATTGCAACTAATGACTAATGAGCAAGCATCAACGACCAAACCAATCCCCAAGCCATGTAACATTCACATATATCAAATTAGGATCGATTTCATAACTATTAATATACTTTATGACTAGCTATCAATCTAACATCAATCCTCTCGTCTGTCTCTCTCTTGCAGGGAAAAAAAATGTTTTTCTTAAGCAACAGAAAAATCTATTAATAACTAAAAATTTGTTTAATACCATGGGTCATATAAACAGCTCCTTACATGGATCGAGAAAAGCTGTACACCCTCAACTCAACCAGGTTCTTCTTTGACATTTATTCGTTGAGCTGGCTCTTCTTGTTTCATTCTCTATCATTGATTCTGAAGTGGTCCTCGATACAAACACAAACCTCTCATTAAGTCTGCACAAAGAAACAATTCTAGTTCTCAAAATGAAAAATTACAGATATTACTGACAACAAAGAGACAAACATTTTATTTTAAAAAATTGCTCCATGGTCACAACATTATTGAACACAATGTTGAATACACCATTTGAGGAAAGATGCCATGCCCTGCAGACTTTTTAAGCATGAAAGGTAATATATGAATTATCAAATCAACTACTTCCCCTTCAAACACTGACTTATATCCGGCATGATATTGAAGTCTGAACAGAAAGCTAATCCAATTGAATCATTTTTCAACATCGACAGAGACGTGCTGAGTCACTCAGACACCAAAACAGCAATGCCCACCTTTTCATCTACCGAGAATTCAGCCTCTGGACATCCACAAACTGATACAGATCCCCACGACGTTGCTTTTCCAGGGGGAGGTTTGACCTGCATTCAATAAAGACAAAACTTTTAACACATGAGGAGGCATGAACTTTCAAAGCTATTGCAAGATGACTGAAATTCAAAATACCAGAGATGGGTTAAACCAAAAGTAATATCTTGTTACATATCACATCTATTGTTGAAATTTATCCAAAACGTACGATGATTTTTTTAATTTTATAAAAGACTTAGGAGGTTTAAGAAAGTCATTTGCTTCTCTGAAATTCCAGATATATTATATACCAACTAATAACATTAAGTTTCCATTTGTAATGTTCATACACAGAAGCGCGAGCAACTAGCAAGGCATGCCATGGTGGCCTCAGAGACAACTCCTTGTGCTTACATAAAACTTCAATTTATTAATGGTTAGCTTGTATTTGGTCGACTTTTGAACAGAACTTAAATAATCCGCATTAATATTCAAGCTATTTTATGTTTCAACTAATTCACATTCATACAGTTGAAAATACTTTATGTCTTAATCAAATTTGGGACACAAAAGTTGAAAGGTAAATCTTATGTTTTGATAAGTTTCACTTGAAACAATAATGCACCTCTGAAAATTACCTTCTAAGCTCAATTAATGAATAATCGATCTCTTCCACAATAATTGCCTCCTCATGCTCAGTAGTTGCAATCACTTCTCCAAACTAACAACCAGATGAAAAAAAAGACAAGTAACAATGTGTTAATTTCCAGGCTTTGACAATCTAAGAACAGTAGATTTTGAAATTTTGGAAGAAAACAGTCAGATGTTGGTAGTGTGATTCTGAGGAACATGAATAAGCATAGTCTTCAGCAAGCAGATAGAAAGAAGTAATTTTAATTCAGGTTTCCACTTACGGGTCCAACGAGTGTGGAATGACCCCAAGCAACGTAACTAGCACCACTATCTCGAGCAGGGGAACAAGTCGCCACAAAAAACTGAAAAACAAATTAAAGAAATTCTTTAATATTGATAGTTATATTTAGTCATATACAATTTTCTCAAAAAAAGAAGTCATTAAAATGGGGACAAGCTTCCCCATATTTTCATGAGAGGCGCAAGCTGCACTTTGTTGGACTTAAATAAATTGGTCACGACTGGGAAAGATTAGAAAGGCTGGTTCTACCAAAGGTAAAAGTTTGCCAATTAAGATGGCCGAGTCAATAAAGATTTTAGAAAAGGAGGAAGACAGACTAAATATAAAGAGATGGACCCAATTCCACACAAAATCTTTGTAGTTAGATGGAAATCAACAGCGAATTCACCAAAATGCAGGCCACAGCAACACATGTACCTGATTATCAGCAGCCCTGGAATGAAAATAGAAAACTCATCAGCAACCGTAGGAATGTAAACAGAAAAAAAAAAAAATATATCTAATAGATTTAATTTATAAATGAGCTACAATCAAACATGCTTCCATGTTAGCATATTGAAAATCAAGGAAAGATGCAAGCCTTGTAGGTTATTTGGCAAGCACCTTTATGTCCAATGATGCCATCGGTAGGAATGGAGTACTTGCTCTCTGGCTGAGAACTGGTCAGAAATAGTTTCTAAAGTCTAATAGATAACAGCTAGAATATTACAGCTGACATATAGATGGGTAGCAGTATGCTGGTTAAAGTTTATGCGAACAAGCATACAAAAGCTAAGCCCTCACCCCGCAACTTCATAGTCTTAACTCATAACTTTTGCTTCCATGATAGCACAAAATTGTATATCATGCTGCCAGCTTAGTTCTTGAAAATGAATATGAAAATTCATCTCCGGTTAATCGCACTTAAAGGCACCGCATGACCAAGGGCAGATCCATGTACAATTGAGGGTCAGCAGTAGACCCCCAACAACCCCCCACCCACGCTTCTAAATTTTGGGAATTCTATAGAGGCTTTAAACTTCTTATGAAAATTTTGGGAAATTATGAAGCAATTGAGCTCCACCATGCATGACCATGATTCAAAGGATCCTACCATGAATGCAAGTCATTCATACACATACATGCATTCACATGAATGGATGTGGCTGCATGCTCTCTCTCCTTCTCCCCAGATGGATTTTGCCTGGTGTCTAAGATTTCTCTAATGTTAGTTGTTACAAATGGTTCAGATATAAAATAGCAATGACTCACGGTGATTCGCAATCTCTGAACAAAATAATTGGAAAAACAAAATTTGTAATCATAGAATATATTGATGTACAACACTAGTTCCAATCAGGAAGAATGCAGCATTTACCTTGCCCTTTGTAGCAATTCCCAATGCAAGGGACCAGTAGTCATGTTAAATGCTCCAGGATAGCACAGCAGATGGGCACCTATAGTCAGTAATGTCATTCCTCCAATGATTATTAAATGCTTGAAATATGAGATACTATTAAACAGGAAAAACAGTTAACAGGCAATTTAAAGCATGATACTTGTGATCAAAAGAAACTTATTATATGAGAATGAACTGAGAGCAAAAATAGAAAAACTGCATAAATGGTAGTAATATGCTGCATGAAAATGCAGTAGAATTATAAATAATGTGAATAACCATTGTGTCAGAGTATCTATTTTTTAACCTTTTTAGAAAGCAGAAAGTTTCTTATGTTAAAAGAAGAATCATTGGCCAGAAATAAAGGAGAACTCCAAGGAGTACAAGATTCGTTACTAACTTGGAATATAAGATACATCACTAACAAAGAATGTTCAGACCAAGAAGCACAATATACATATTAATGGCAAAATAGTGTGAACATATAGAAAATCAAGGGAAACTATCCTAGCTTAGCTTGTGATCATCCGATGCACATTAACCTAAAACAGATTAATGCTACATATAAAGCCTCATTTAGACAGGAAAAAGTCCTGTTCAAAGTGTTTTTACAAATATAATGGGAATGCAAAAGGATCAAAACTACATCTTTTTGAAACTACTGATCATGGGCTGGCTATGTTTGTCACAACCCAGAAATTTAGGGATAGCGGGAAATTTTCGTACACAGGTACCAACAGCAGCAGTCAGACAATCCGAGAAAAAGAAAAGCGATCAAAGAATCTATTATTTATCAATTAGTATGAAAATTCTGCATCCTGTTATAGATGTTTCTCTAGATAAGGATATTCTTACATATGAAAATTCATGAATTTGGCCCACTTTAACAAAACTGACTTTTATGCGCACAAATCCCTAGCAAAATGATGGACGATCCTCTTCACCTCCAAAAGATTAGTAGCATAAGGACAAACTGGCAACAAGAGCTAACACTTCCAAATGGTCATTCATAGGCACCTACCATGCACAAATTCAAAAAAGCTGGCTAAGGAAGTCAAATAAAGCAAAGAATCTTCTAATTTCGAGTATTGAGATCTAAAAAGAACATCAAGGAGAAAACATAAAGCCAGTGGTTCCAATAAAAAACTGAAGGCCAGAGGTGCTATATAAAATCCAATTCTGATTTTCAAGTTAAATCCACAGTTATGTACCACAGAAAGAATAATAGAAAATGCTTCCCCAGAAGAAGCCCTTAGAAGGAAGGATGGAGCAAGCTTAAGAATATATCTCTGATCTGATGCCTATAACTTAACTCATGAAGCACAAGCCAACATTTAAGCCAAGTCATCATTTTTTCCCTTTTATTTCCAAAGATGTTTCTAAGGCATTCCACAGTTATAGAAGAACAGAACCAAATCAGTGTCTCAAATAACTTATGCAAGAAATGATTGAAAATTGTAACTTGTGATTTCCTAGAGTATGATTCTCTGCAACATCAATAACTTGATAATTAATTATTTTCTACACAATGTACATCCAGAAATTTAACATGCAAAAAAGCACATTGAGTTCTCAATTATTTCAATGAAAAAAATCAAGACACAAATTGAAAGCACCAAAGGATATTGCAAACATAGGAATAGAAAATACCTCTTGCTGCATATAACATTGCTAGTTCCTGAAAACGGATGTCATAACAAATACCTATACCAATACGTCCTACATCTGCAATCACAAATCAACAATCAATCTGCAGCAGAGCTTAAAGGTTAAGTAGATATCTACATGTTTAGAAGTTAGTTCTTACTAGAAAAGGAAACAAAAGCAAAAAGAGAGAAGGAAGACCACAGAATATAAAACCTACAACTCAGAATATCAATGTATCGAATCTCTACTAACAGCACTATTAAAATAGAGCAAAGCTATATAATGAATAATACATCTATAAAAGGTACTGAAAAAAGGTAGCAAGCACATAAATGTAAAAATATGATAATAGTAGAAAAACACAAATGAATTTGAAAATTCGAATTTGCTGCAAGAATCAAGCAGATCTTAATGACTGCATAATAGGACAGCACAAGTCATGTGGAATTTCCAGCAAGCTTGTGCTAGATGGTTAGTAATTGAATTCTCAAATATCTAAAGTTTTTCCATTTGCATGGTCTGGCAAAATGCTATAAGTTGATAACTTGAGACAGCAGGAGGTTAAACAGCCAAGTGTCGTGCAGCTTTGACATAAAAACCAACTTATAATTTCATTATATATGTATTAGTAATAAAGCATCATCAACAACAAAGCCTTAATCCTAAATTAGTTGAGACTGGCTACATGAATCCTTTTTCGCCATTCAACTTGTTTTGAGTCTTATTTTTTGTAAGATGCAAAAATTCTAAGTCTTTCTTTATTACTTCTTCCCATATGATTTTCGATCTATCTATATCTCTTTTTTTCTCTACATGTATCAAGTCACTCTTCCATATAGACGCATCTCTAAGATTACGTTGCACAAGTCCAAACCATTTAAGTAGTCCTTCCCTTAATTTGTCCTCGATTGGAGCGACCTCTACTTTTTTATGAATGGTTCAGTTCTTATTCTATCTTTCTTGTATTACCACACATCTATCTTAACATTCTCATTTCTGCCACATTTATTTTACATACGTATATTTTCTAGCTGCCCAATATTTTCTGCCATAAAGTATAGATGGTCTTATGGCTATCGTATAAAACTTTTTCTTCAACTTGATAGATACTCTCTACAATCACATAATATTTTAATTGCACTTCTCCATTTTATTCAATCAGCTTTAATCCTATGGACAACATCATCCTCAATCTCTTCTTTTTTATGAATAATTGATTCTAAATGCCGAAAATGATTATTTTAAGAACTTCATGATCTTCAATTTGTATTCTATATTCATCTTCATTTCTAATTGTACTAAATTGTATTTCTATGTATTCTATCTTTATACTACTTAACCTAAAACTTTTACATTCTAATGCATTTCGTCATATTTCTAACTTACGAATAACTCCAATCTTAGTTTCATCAACTATTATATCATCTGCAAATAACATGCATCATAAAATATCATCCTAAATATGTCTAGTAAGCTTATCTATAAATAAAGCAAAAAGATGAAAAATAAGAGCAGATCCCTGATGTCAGCCTACTGTAATAGAAAATTCGCTAGTATTACAGCCAATAGTTCTTATACTAGTAATTGCCTCATTGTATATATCTTTTATTATGTTAATATACCTAATAGGTATTCCTTTCTTTTCTAGCACCCACCATTAGATATTTCTAAGAACCCTATCATATGCTTTCTCTAAATCAATAAAAACTATATGAAAATTTTATTTTTTACTCTATACATTTTTATTAACCTCCTAAAGAGAAAATAGCTTCTATAATCAACCTTCCTGACATAAATTCAAATTGACTATCTGATATTATTGTAGTACATCTCAACCTATATTCAATTACTCTCTTCCAAGTTTCATAGTATGACTCATGAGTTTGATACCACGATAATTAGAATAGTTTTGAATATATTCTTTATTCTTATAAATTGATATTATAATACCCTTTCTCCATTTATTACACATCTTTTAGTTTCTAAAATTTTATTAAATAAATTTGTCACCACTTTACTCCAGCATCACCTAAACATTTTCAAACTTCTATAGGAAACTTATCAAATACCATGGCTTTCTTACTTATTTTTTTTATAGCCTTATTTACTTCAGATGTCCTAATTCTACGAATATACATCATAACTTTATCCTCAATGGAGCTAACAAGGCATCCTAAATTATCTACATAATTTTTATTTAATAATTTATTAAAATAACTTTATTTTTTTATCTTTTTCTTCTTGACCAAAACATTTTTATTATCATCTTTAATGCATTTAACCTAAAACATATCTCTAGTTTTTTTCTTTTACTCTTGCAATTCTTTATTTGTTTTCTCTCCATTTTTAGTTTCTAACTTATGATGTTATTCCTCATATGCCTTACATCTAGCTTTTCATACCGTCTTTTTAACTTCTTTCTTAACCATCTTATAATTTCATATGCTTCTCCATTCTTACATTTAGGTAGTTTTGTATAACACTCTCTTTTAGCCTCAACTGCTAATTGAACTTTTTCATTCTACCATTAAGTTTCCTTATCATATAATCATTTTCTTTTGATTCTTCTGTTACCTTTGTAACCACTTTTCTAATTCTATTAGCCATCTCTTCCCATATGATATTAATATCTCCATCTATACTCTATTTTCTTTCTTTCATTACTCTATCTTTAAAATTATTAGTTTCTCTCCTTTCAAATTCCACCATCTAATCCTTGAATTTTTATACATTGTAGTCTTTCTACTCTATTTTTGAATGTATACATCCATAACCATTAATTTATGTGTAGTTAGACATTCATCCAGTATAACCTTACAATCTTTATAAAATACTCAATCAATTTTTTTAATAAGAAAGAAATCTATTTGACTCACATTAGATCCACTTTTAAAAGTTATCAAATGAGAATCCCTCTTTTTAAAATATGTATTGGATGATACTAAATCATATGCCATGCAAACTCTAAAAGAACATTACTCTCATCATTTCTATCTCCAAATCCATAATTTTTATGCATTTTTTCAAAATCTATATTATACTTTCTTACATGTTTATTCAAATTTCTTTCAGTAAATATTTTTTTTCTAGTAGGAATCTCTTGAATTGGTCCATTCAATACCAAAACTTTATTTTGTCACACTATCTAAACCTATTTAAAGAGCATAAGCACTAATAATATTTATTGATTCCTCATTTATCACTAATTTAATTAAAACTACTCGATTCCTATCCTCTTAAAGTTTACAACTTCATTTTTGATGCTTTTATCTGTAATAATTCCTACTTCATTTTTATTTCTATCTTTGCATATATACCAAAGTTTAAAACTATCAATCTCTTTTGCTTTTTTAACTATCCACTTGGTCTCCTGCAAGAAAGCTGCATTAATTCTTTTTCTAGTCATCATACCATTAGTTCCACTAACTTTTCTATTAATAATCCTATATTCCAAACTACTAAACATATTTTGTTTTATTTTATTTTATTTTATTTTCTTGAACTAACTTCTTTACCTACATCCATCTATGAAGGTGTAGGAACCTTTACTTATTTTTCATCACATCCGGATGCTGATGTGACACGTTGCTTCTGGAGACCACCCGATCTGCCCATCCTATCTACCCTTGCTATTTTTACTACACCTGGGATCCGATGCGGTGCATCATTTTTAGGAACACCCTAACTTTATCGATTTTTTTGTATTGGATTCATGTTCATAGGGTATGACTATAGTTTTACACTGACCGTCAACCTATCGCAACACTCCTCTTTTATTCAAACTTGGGACCAGTTATATATAAAATACTCATACATAGATAGAGTTATGGAGGTACTAGTAATGAATGTGCATAATTTTGACAACATGACTTGGTTTGATTATGACTTATGGAGTTCATTGCTGCACCAAATTTGTTCATTATGATCTTGAAATTATTATTATATTCATTAAAAGTAGATTGGAAGTTGTTAGAACAAGATATTAAGTTTTGAGACTTGAAGACATTAGACATTGCCTTTGTTACTTCTAGTAAGATAACTCGTTATCTCCTAGAATATCAGACACTAAAAACCCTCTTACACATGATCCTGATTATTCGAATAGACTATTGAACTTCCCCCTTTATGTGGACAGCACAAAGAAGACCTTTGCAGGTTATGCAATAGCATGTTCTAGGATTCTGTTTGGTGAGGTAAAAGCTGACATATATTTTACATATATTTAACCACAAAAGAGTACTCTGCTAGTTAATACCATTAGAATACAACATTTCTATCTTAAGGCAGATATCTTGTGCAAGATATGGATTCCTTATCAAATGGCAATAATGCACCACAGAATGTCAGACCTGTATCTACAATGGTAGGATGCTGCCCAGCTGTGAGAGTCTTCGACTCCTTAAAGGTGATCTTTCCCGGAATATCAATATCAAAAAGATGTATCTGTTTTCATAGAATGCATTTCATTAGATATCTGAGTCCACAAAATTTTATCATGAAGGATATTTTTTGCAGAAGCAACAAGAGATAATGAAAAAAAAAAAAGCTCAATATTGAACCACACATATATTAGAAAATGAAGAACAATGCAAACTTTACATTCTAGATGGTAGAATTGAAATTTTATTAAATTATTGTTGGCATCAAAATTAACATAATTGTTACTTCATTGATACAAGACATCCTGGCATGGAACAGACAGATGTCAATTGGTATATCAATAGAAAGCTTATTGAATAATTCTAAAAGAAATCATAAGTTCATCTTATATTTTGTATATAGAAATAAAAAAGGTTCACCATTTTGGTATTAGATCCTGTGCCAGAATCACACTAGCGCAATATAGGTATGTCCAATACACATGCCGGTTCAACATACTGAGACTTTGGTACGCACTAGTACTAACTCTCAATTAGATACCAACATGATATAGTATAGCCAGTATGGGATAGTACACGCTAGTACGACATACCATGATAAAAACCAATAACCATATCTATAATTTCAGAACTATAAGAAATGTCTGTAGCATCGTAAATTTTATATGAGATGCAGCCAACACAAGAACTATTCATGTATTGCACCTTCCTGTGTTTGCCCTTGAGCTTCCCATCTGCACCAAAGACACAGCAAGTGTTGTACAAACGATCACCTGAGCGTTCTGGTATAGATCCACCAACAATTGTAATCTGCAGACTGCGAGCAACTTCAGACAGCATTGAAAATGAGGGAGCTGCATTACCACCAGCTTCAATATCCTCAGCATATACTGGAAAGCTATCATTTGAGTACGGACTATTCCATATTTCCTGACACAAATGATAACTAATGATGTTATAAAGAAAAGTTCTTGCAGCAAGCTGAGAGATTTTCTTCAATCGAATGAAAAAAAAAAACACTAAATTGAGATTGTCTGGGGGCCATTATTTTCCATTAGATATGGCTGTCAAAATAAACTTTCCCACAAAAGAATAGATATCATGCATCTACTAAGTCACCTCTAAATAATTATAAATCTAATGACCTCAAAATTGCAAGAATTTTTTAGTAACAAAGAATTAAAGCAAGGAACTAAAATATATTGAAGAATATTTTTCAGGCTACCAAAATGGACAAGGAACTGGCTTACAGCCGAATTTGACAGGGTTTTCTTAAGGAGGTTCTCTGCAGGTTTGGATTTCACAGAAGATCTCCCAGATTATGACATGTATCTCAGGGTTTTTTTTTTTTTTTCTGTCCATCAGTGTGGAACTTTTCTTATTTCTCCATTTGCACTGAATTTGCAATGCATTTATCAAGACTGACAGGTTAATCTCTGCAATTTCAAGAAAAATCTGGAGAATTATAGCACTGGGTTGCACAGTAATTCAGATAAACCAAATTTGAATTTGCTTTTTCTTTATTTTTCACGGTTTTTGGCTTTTCTATTTTGTCATTGAATTTGACAAAACTAGAGTTGAGAGTTCTTAAATCACCAAAACTGCCAATACCAAAAATCGTTTGGCTTAACTAAAACTAGAATGATTTTCCATTTCTTTAAAAAGTGAAGTGAGACTTCCAATGCTGAATTGCCTTGACATGGTCAAGACATCTCTAATGCCAACTTTTAGTTTAAAACTGTAGCTCCATGTTTCATTCATAGAGCCCCACATGCTTTTGTGACATTGAGATCTCATGTAAAATATCTGCACAGCCCATGCTGACTTCTTGGTACTGCTCCTCCATCTAGTAGACTGTAACTGGTAAAGGTGAAAGTCAAAAAGGCAGCAATATAAAAGTTAGACACCAGCTTTGCAACCTTTTCTAAAAAATTAATACACGAGCATCACACTGAGTTGAAGACGCTAAAACTTGCATTTCAAAACCGAGGTCATTAGCAACTCAAACATGGTGGTGAAAAGCAAACTGCAACGTTTTCTTTCTTTTACCATTTATCTGATCAAAGGAATGATGTTAAAAAAAATAAAAAAAGAAACTGTAACTAAATTTTATTATCATTGGAACAGTAGACCAAACAAAATGATCTATTTTTTTAAAAAGCATGCTATTTTAAGGGTCTGGGAACCGGTTAATAGAACCTACGGGCAAGAGGACGAGCTTTGCCCCCTTCCCGGCGGCCTCCTCGATAGCCTTCCGAGCATGGGCGATGTTCCTCTCCTTATCCGCAGTAACCGCCAGTTGGCAAAGAGCGATCTTGAACTGCCAAAAGGGAAAAAGATAAATCTTTTGATCAAAACCAGAGCGGGAATCAAGGAGGAGAGCGCGGAGACGGAGAGGGATCGCACCTTGGTGACGGGGGGAGTGGGGAGCTGGACGGCGGGCGGAACCCTAGCATCCTCAGGCTTGTAGGCGGACGCCATGGCGGAGTAGGCGGCGGTGATGGCAAGGCTAGACGGCGGCGGTCTCGCCGGAATCCGATTAAAGTTTGTGGAGGGGTGGAGGAGGGGTTTGAGAGGGAGGTGAGAGGAAGGGAAGAAGTCGGCGTTGAGGAGAGAGGAGGACGATGAGACGAAGCCGACTCCGGCTCTCATTGCAAGGATATTAGAGGGGAAGACGGGCAGTGGAACTGGAGTGGCTTGAAGGCGACGTGTGGTGAGATCACCGGCGGAGGAATTTAAAGGAAAAGACTTTGTGTACCGATGCAGCAGATCTTACATGTGGTGGTACTACATATTCATTTTTTAGTAATATTATAATAAAATTTTAATTTTATAATATTAAATATTATGTATAAAAAATTATTTATTATAAATATTTAATAAATAAAATCTATATGAAGACTAATGCTTTTGGTGATACTATTAAATTGGTAACGAGACATCCAATCAAAACAAAGTAAAAGCAATAATCTTCTTATGACACCATCTTGATGAGGGATTGAAAGTTGAATACATAACGGTAAAAGATCCCTTTATACTTTAAATAACCTAAAAGAGCGTTATGACCATAAAAAAAATAGTCATTCTCCTTAAGGCTCGTTACGACTGGATGCATTTACGTCCACAAGATCATAAGACAGTAAGTGAATATAATTCAGTTATGTTCAGAATTACTTCTCAATTGAAATTATGTGAAAAAAAAAGTCATGATGAGGATATGCTGGAAAAAATATTTTTTACTTTTCATGCTTCCAATTTGCTCCTGTAGCAATATCGTGAAATGGGTTTTAAGAAATATTCTGAACTAATTTTCTGCCTTCTTGTGGCTGAACAAAATAATGAACTTTTAATGAAAAATAATGAAGCCCGTCCAATTGACTCTATACCATTCTCTGAAGTGAATGCAACTACATATCAATTTTAAACAAAGGCGTGGTCATGGACGTGGCCGTGGGCGCGGACGTGGTCGAGGACGTTTTGTTTATCATGGTGGTTATATTAAAACTCCTTCTAACCACTTGAAGTGGGAGAAAAATAAGAAGAAAATTGAGAAAAGAAAAGGGGACTTAAGTAAAAATTTGGTGGATAACTCATGCTATCGTTGTGGAATGAAGGGTTATTAGTTGCATACCTATCGTACGCCAAAATACCTCGTTGAACTTTATCGGGAATCATTGAAAAAGAATGATAAAAAGATAGAAACAAATTTTGTTTCTGAATCTGACCCTTCCGATACTGGATTTAATGATATGGATGTTGCTAACTTCTTTATCCAACCAAAAGAAAATAATGCTTGTCTAATTGATAGCATAAATGTATAAGGTTAATTTTAAGAATGCCTATGTTATCAAATAATGCTATGCAATAAAATAATGTCTTATTATACATATATTTGTTTTAAAGAAACTGATGCAATGATAAATGGCGACATTTAGTTTATATGTCTTTATATATCTTGTATTCTAATTTGTATTTCACTACATGTCATTCTTTTCATTAAGAAAATGAAATTATCTCGAGCAGAATCTTTTGTCGACAATAATAATTTATGCCTCGTCGACAGTGCTACAACACACACTATACTTAAAGATATGAAATACTTCTCCTACTTAAGAATGCAGGCAACAAATGTCAATACAATTTGTGGCAGTGCAAAATTGATTGAAGGTTTTGGAAGAGCCCATATCATTTTGCCTGGAGGAACAAAATTCATAATTGATGATGCCTTATATTCTAAAAGATCTCAAAGAAATTTATTGAGTTTTAAAGATATTCGTAGAAATGGATATCACATTGAGACAACTAATGAAGGCAATATTGAGTATTTGTGCATTACAAGTACAATCTCAGGCAAGAAATGTGTATTAAAAAAATTGACTGTATTTTCCTCTGGTTTATACTACACAAATATAAGCACAATTGAAGCATATGCTATAGTAAACCAGAAGTTTACTAACCAAAATGATTTTATAATTTGGCATAACTGGTTGGGTCATCCCGGTTCAATTATGATGCGAAGAATTATAGATAATTCATATGGACATTCATTAAAGAATCAGAAAATATTAGACCAAATGAATTCTCATGTGCTGCTTGCTCTCAAGGCAAATTAATTATTCGGCCATCACGGCTAAAATCAAGACTGAATCTCTTGGATTTCTGAAACGCATACATGATGATATTTGTAGACCTATTCACCCACAAAGTGGACCATTTAGATATTTCATAGTTTTAATTGGTGCTTCAACTAGATGGTCGCATGTATGCTTATTATCGACTCGCAATCTAGCGTTTGCAAAACACTAGTGCAATTAATTCGACTACGCGCTTATTTTCAGATAATCCTATTAAGACAATACGCCTTGACAATGCTAGTGAATTTACTTTTCAAGCATTCAATGATTATTGTACTGCTATTGGAATCACTGTTGAACATCATGTAGCATATGTTCATACTCAAATGGTCTTGTGGAATTGCTTATCAAATGGATCCAACTAATTGCAAGACCATTACTTATGAGAGCAAAACTTCCTTTGTCTACATGGGGACATGCTATTTTACATGCAGCAGCACTTATTTGCATCAGGCCAACGAATTATCATGAATTCTTTCCGTTACAGTTGGTTATAGTCAGGAACCAAATATTTCTCATCTAAGAATTTTTGAATGTGTGGTTTATATTCCAATTGCTCCACCACAACGCACTAAGATAGGACCTCAAAGGAGGTTAGGGATATATGTTGGGCATGAATCTCTATCTATAATTAAATATCTTGAACCATCTACCGGAGATTTATTTACGGCACGTTTTACCGATTGTCATTTTGATGAGTCTATTTTTCCAACATTAAGGGAAGAAAATAAGTAGTTAGTAAAAGAAATTAGTTAGAATGAATTATCATTGTCCCATCTTGATCCTCATACAAAACAACATGAACTTGAAGTTCAGAAGATAATTCACATGCAAAAACTAGCAAATCAACTTCTAGATGCATTTATTGACCTTAAAAGAGTGACAAAGTCATATATACCAGCTACAAATACTCCCATCAGAATTGTTGTCCCTAAAGGACAACCTACCACTGCTAATGAGATAAAGGGATAAGTAAAGCATGGTAGATCAGTTGGTTCCAAAAATAAAAATCCTCACAAAAGAAAAGAAGCAAAGCATTTAGATGATCAGATTGAAAATACTGTGATGCAAGAAAAGATCCCCAGCATAATAACAAAAGTAATTGAGACTCCAGATGAGTTTGAGAATAAGGTACCTAAAATCAAAGAAAATGAAAAGATCTCTATCAATTATGTTATGACTAGGAAAAGATGAAACCGATATAAGATAATCGACGATGAAAAGTTTGCATATTATGTTGCGCAAAATATTAAAAATAAAAATGAGGATCTTGAACCAATGTCAATGGCAGAATGTAGACATCGACAAGATTGGCCAAAATGGAAGGATGCAATCGATTCTGAATTAAAATCGCTAGTGAAACGTAAAGTTTTTGGATCAGTTATCCAAACACTTGCTGGTGCAAAACTTGTAGGATATAAATGGGTATTCGTGTGAAAGCAAAATAAGGATAATTAAGTTGTGAGATATAAAGCATGACTAGTTGCCTAAGAATTCTCACAAAGACTTGGTATTGATTATGAAGAGACATATTATCCTGTGGTGGATGCAACAACTTTTTGATATTTGATTAGTCTGCGAGTGCATAAAAAACTTGAATTGCGTCTTATGGATGTAGTGACAGCCTATCTATATGGCTCACTTGACAATGATATCTATATGAAAATCCCATAAGGATTACAATTGCCTAAAAAGTCTAACTCTAATTTGAGAGAACTTTATTCGATAAAGTTGTAAAGTCTCTCTATGGGTTAAAACAAGCAGGGCGTATGTAGTACAATCATTTGACTGAATACCTGTTAAAACAAGGCTATAACAATGATCTCATATGTCCTTATGTCTTTATAAAGATATTTGGATCACAATTTGTGATCATTGCAATATATGTTGATGATTTGAATATGATTGGAACTCCTGAAGAGCTTCAAATGGCCGTAGATTGTCTAAAATAGAAATTTGAAATGAAAGATCTTGGAAGAACAAAATTTTACTTTGGCCTGCAGCTCGAGCATCTTAAGAATGGAATTTTTAGGCACCAAACTGCTTATATGGATAAAGCACACCCATTGAGTACTCAAATGGTCATGAGGTCACTTGAAATCGATAAAGATCCTTTTCGACCTAAGAAAGATGATGAAGAACTACTTGGTCCTGAAGTATCATATCTTAGCGCAATAGGTGCATTAATGTATCTTGCGACTCACACTCGACCTGATATATCTTTTCAGTAAACTTGTTAGGAAGATATAGTTCTTCGCCTACAAGGAGGCATTGGATAGGTGTTAAGCACATATTCCGATACCTCAGAGGTACAATGGATATGTGTTTGTATTATTCAAATTTATCCAAATCCGAATTGGTAGGTTTTGCAGATGTAGGATATTTGTCTGATCCTTATAATGGTCGATCACAAATGGGTTATATCTTTACATATGGTGGCACTGCTATTTCATGGCGTTCTATAAAGCAAACAATTATGGCTACATCATCTAACCATGCTGAAATTCTGACAATTTAATGAAGCAAGCCGAGAATGTTTATGGCTTAGATCAGTAATCCAACACATTTAGAAGACATATGGATTATTCTCTCAAAAGGAGGTACCAACTATTTTGTATGAGGATAACTCAATTGAAAGGAGGGTATATCAAAAGTGACAAAAAAAATATATCCCCAAAGTTCTTTTCTACTTATGACCTTTAGAAAAGTGGTGCTATTAATGTTCAACAAGTTCGATCTAGCGATAATCTTGCTGATTTATTTACAAATGCATTATTTATAAAGAAATTTGAAGAGTTAGTCCGAAAAATTGGACTACGATGACTCAAGGATCTCGAATGATAATTTTAAGGGAAGTATATCAAGAGATGCAGTCAAAAGGGAGAGCAAAATATTGTACTCTTTTTTTCTTAGCTATGGTTTGTCCCATTGGTTTTTTTTGCAAGGTTTTAATGAGGCAGTATCCCCTTCCAATAAAAGATATAAATGATATATTTTCCATGGTCAAATAAATGGACATCCAAGGGGAGTGGTCAAATAAATAGACATCCAAGAGGAGTGTTATAATATTGTTAATAAATAGATGTCCATTGGTATTCTTAGGGAGGTTATGATAAGTTATAAAGATAGTGTCTATTGATATTCCAAGGGAGGTTATGTCTACTTGTAACATATTTTACCATTTGCTTATAAATAGATGGCATGGAACAAGGTTTTTAATGAGGGCAGTATCCCCTTCCAATAAAAGATATAAATGATATACTTTCGGACATCTAAGGGGAGTGGTCAAATAAATAGACATCCAAGAGGAGTGTTATATATTGCTAATAAATTGCTAATAAATAGATGTTCATTGGTATTCTATTGGAGTGTTATAATATTGCTAATAAATTGCTAATAAAATAGATGTTCATTGGTATTCTAAGGGAGGTTATGATAAGTTATAAAGATGGTGTCCATTGGTATTCCAAGGGAGGTTATGTCTATTTGTATTACCTGTAACATCTTTTACCATTTGCTTATAAATAGATGGTATGGAATTGTTTTTTTTTTTAGTATTACCCTAAAGGGGAGGGCTCCATGAGCTAACCAAGGTTGAGAGAGGCTTTCTCCGAAGACCCAAGACCTCTAGCAGAGACTCTCCCTCTAGCAGAGACTCTCCCTTGTGGGATCGGAGAGGAAGGAGGAGGAGAAAAGAGCGCTTGCAGAGTGTCATCCCACCTCTAGAAAAGAGCGCTTGCAGAGTGTCATCCCACCTCTAGCCCCTCGCGGGATCGGAGCCCCTCGCGGGATCGGAGAGGAAGGAGGAGAAAGAGGTCTACCGAGCGGAGGAGAGGAAGGAGGAGGAGAAAGAGGTCTACCGAGCGGAGCAGAGGACTCCCCCGATCCCCCGATGAGGATAGAAAGTCTCTCTGCAGGGGCGAATAGGAAGGAGGAGAAAGAAGAGATCCTCTAGGCGAAACAGAGGCTCCCTCGATGAGGACGGAAGAGCCGGGCCCTCGGGGGTATCGATAAGCGATGAAGAAGAAATAAGCATGCTTAGTTATCTTCTTGACCCTTTGGCTTGGGGCAACCTTTTCAGTGTTCTTTGTGAGGGGGGAAATATCGTTTACCCTAAAGGGGGAGAGAGCAGCCGCCGGAAGATTTTTGTTTCCATCAAGGGATTCGAATTGCCCTCTGACTTGGTGGGCTGCGTGTTAGTCCCTGATTCATACATTTTAAGGGATATGAATACTTCCTGCATTTGGGTGAGTTGAGTTCTCTTCCCTTTTACGTCTTCTCAAGTGCTCTGCGTGTTTTACTGAACCTTACTATTTGGTTCAACTACAGGCGATCCTTCTTCAGCGAGAACTTTTTAGGCATTTGTCTACATGACTACAATGGGCGGATCTCGCGTGAGGTTGAGGTACTTCGTGCCAAGGCAAGCTTGGTCAATCAGCATTCAGAGAAGTTGGCTAAAGTGCGAGCCGAGCTTGATGAGGCCAAACGGTCGGGTGAGGATGCCCGATCCGAGGCATCACGGCTGCGGGCGGAGATGACCGAGCTTGGGAAGGCTCAAAAGATGGCTAATGAAGCCCAATCAGAACTATCAAAGTTCCGAGGAGAAGCTCAGAGGGAGGTTGACCTCCTCAATAGTAGGGCCGCTGAAGAGAGATCTCATCTCAAAGCTCGGCTCGAGTCCTGTCAGAAGCAGTTCTTTGATCTTACAGCTGAGCTGCATCAAGCGCTTTCCGATGGGTCCAAGGATAGGATAGATCTTGAACATGCATGGAAGGACATGAGCAGATGCAGAAAAGAGAGGAAGAAAGCTCGGAAGAGAGCTAAGAAGGCGAAAGCCAAGGCTGCTTGTCGTGCCAAAGAGGTATGTTCTCTTGTTGTTTTTGTACTATGGCCCATCTTTTCTTGTAGTCAAAACTGATCTGATCATCTGCTTTGTTTGTCATTTTCATTTTTATTTCAATTAGATAAAGTCAGAGCCGAGGCGACCGATTAATAACTGCTCTAAATAAGGATTTAACCTTGAGCTGAGAGAAGTACTTTGAGCTAGAGCGTTGGGTATCTGAGGTAGATAATGAGATCGCTCAAGCAATTGAAAAATATAAGAGTTCGAAGTAATTCGCCTATGGGCGGATTCAATTTTCAAAGGAGGCATATAAAGTTGGGGCAAGCGAGGTCCAGGCGAGGGTAATGCTAGAGGACCGAAGATTCTAAGACCTGATGTAGAGGAAGCCGGGGTCTCACAAACACTTGCTAAGGAGGATCCATCCTTAGGACCTAGTGATAAGATTTAGAGATTTGTTCTCCTATACTTTCACTTTATTTTCGTAACATGGGTGACATTAGGATATAAATGAATCACCTTGTTTTCATTTCTGTGTTTCACCACTTTAGTGTTTGCATTCTAAATGAATTTTTAACCCATTCGTGCCTAGCTGAAGTTCGGCCTTCTACAGAGCTAAATGAATAGTCCCGTTTCTCATTGAGATCACCTCGACTGAATTTGCTGAAAAATTTGAATAGCCTGGTTTTACCGAGGCATAGGGGATAGCTCAGCTTTGCTAAGGTAGAAAGCAATAACTTGATTTCATAAAAAATAGAGAGAGCTATTTGACTTGGTCGAAGTGGAGAACATGGCTTAGGTTGGTAGAGGTATACTTTACCTCTTTTTAGGGCATTTATCTCCATTTAATGTCTTGTCCTTTCTGATGCGAGTTTGCTTTTCGTACATATCAAGCACTTGATTGATCACTGTTGGACCACGTAAACTTTTTTGGAGGACTCCCCAGGCCTATTCGTATCTCAAAGATTTGCGAGCAGTTCCTGGCATTTAAGACTCTTTATTCGAGATCAGAAGAAAATCTTTTGCCCTTTCATTATGGTATGGGGAACACATCCCACGCAACCGGAGATGCATCAAGTTTCGCCATGGCATGCCACGTGGCTCTGAGCGCGGTGCGACTGTGGCGTTTCAAATTCCATAGTCCTCCGTTATTAATGGTTGTTCCCGGTTTGTTGTCTATAAAAAGGGAGGGGCAGAAAGTGTCCAAGCACATTTGAAAGAAGGTTTTCCTGCTCTGTGAATTTTTATGGCTTATCTCGTATTAAGGTTGAGGGTGGTGAAGTTGGATTTTCCTTTTGAGAGTTGGCTTAACCCCGATAGTTGGGGCAATGGAGAAGTTGCTGAAGGACAAGTAGTCCTCAGAGAAGGAGTCTCGGAGGTCATACGAAGAGTGCACGGGGATGGATACAGGGGTCATACGGGGAGCGCACGTATGTGCTCTCTGTATGGCTCCTTTCACTTGCCATGGGGGCCCTTCAGGCAACTGAAAATGCAATTCTTTAGGGGCCTCGGCATCGGCACCCATGGGCTTTCAGTCTAGTTTGGATCCCTTAGTTCATCCAATGGAGGGACACATGGGATGGCTTCCAAGAGGAGAGAAAGTGAGCAGCATTGAGGCACTTTTTTTGTTCTTTGGCATCTTTGGCATTAACCAGCAACTCAACGGAGCCGCTTGGTTTCTTTGATTTCTTGGATCGAAAGCGGAGGCAACGTCATCGATCGAAACTGCTTGCTCGAGCTTTTTAATTTATTTTCTTTTATTTTCTGTGCTATAATGCACTTGTAACGCCTCTCAAGAGGTTGTAATCTCTTATTAGCAATAAAGAAAGGTTTCTTTTTGTACCTTTGTCTTTTTGCTATTCTATTTCTCTTTTCTATATCAGGTATTAATTTCTTTGCTAATGTATTCGTATTGTCCCAACATAAGAGTCGTTTTATATGTACTCCGCCTTTCAAGTGCCAGTTCATAATCGTTAGTAATGTTCTAGGCACTTTGCTTTGGTTAGGCATTTTAGCGATATGACTTTGCTTAGTCCTTTGCGAAGAGGGTATTTGCCTCTGTTTAGGTTAGGAGGAGGCCTGGGCGGCTCTGCCTATTCCCAATATAGGCTTGGTCATGCCGAGAAAGGAAACGAGCCTTACCTTAGCAAGGAACGACTTGTTTGATTCTACTAAAAATGTAAAGAAAAGTCGTTTAAATCTGTCGAGATATAGCAATGTAGTTAAACCATGCTAAAACATTGAAAAAATCGATCGGCTTTGCTGATACTTTGAGGGAATCACTCGGTTGTGCCAAGGTTCGAGAGATTGTATTTTACTTGGCATTGCTGAGGTACGGTGAGATCACTTGGCCTGCCGAGGCTTAAAAAATTATATTTTATTTGGCACTGCCAAGGTATGGAGAAATCACTCGGTCCTGTCGAGGCTTGAAAGATTATATTTTACTTGGTACTGCCAAGGTACGGAGAGATCACTCGGCCCTGCCGAGGCTTGAAAGATTATATTTTACTTGGTGCTACCAAGGTACGGAGAGATCACTCGGCCCTGCCGAGGCTTGAAAGATTATATTTTACTTGGCACTGCCAAGGTACAAAGAGATCACTCGGCTCTGCCGAGGCTTGAAAGATTATAGAGCAAAACCTGCTTCTCATTATAGTCTTTAGAGAAAGCAATTGGAACAAGAACATTGCAGATTTGAAAATGAAGTTTCGCTATTGTAAATAAAGTGGGTTTAGTGGAAGCGTACTTCATTGGTGATATATACGAAGATTATCCAAGCTCCACATGATAGATTTTTCATTTAGATCTTGAAGTCTGTACGTGCCGGGCCTGATTACCTCAGTAACTTGATAGGGGCCTTCTCAATTTGGAGATAGTTTCCCTTGTTCCAATGGCTTTGAAACAGATGCCTTCCGAAGTACTAAATTGCCAGGGAGGAAGGATTTTCCTTTGACTCTAGTGGAATGGTAACGGGCTACCCTCTGTTGATAGGTTGCCATTCAGATCAAGGCTTTCTCCCTGACTTCTTCTATTAGATCCAGATTGGTTCGGAGTTGCTCGTCATTGGATTCTTCTGAATAACTCTTCACCTAAGGGGAGGGGAGTCCGATCTCCACAGGATGATGGCTTCCATGCCAAAAGCCATTCTAAATGGAGTCTAGCCTATGGGGATTCTCTCAGTGGTTCGATAAGCCCACAACACGTGATGAAGCTCCTCTGCCTATCTACCTCGTGCTCTGTTGAGTCGGGCCTTAATTCCTTGTAAAAGGGTCCGATTGGTTACTTCGGCCTCTCCATTGGCTTGAGGATATCCAACTGAAGTGAGACGGTGAGAGATGTCATGGTCCTTGCAGAACTCCCAGAATTTAGGATTGTCAAACTATCTTTCATTATCAGTGATGATGGTGTGAGAAAGGCCGAACTGACAAATAATATATCTCCATACGAAGTCCCTAGCCCGAGCCTCGGTTATCTAAGCGACCGCCTTGGCCTCGACCCACTTGGTGAAATAGTCGATTGCTACAAATAAGAATTTTCTCTGTCCAATGGCGATGGGAAAAGGACCAAGAATGTCCATTCCCCACTTAGCAAGGGCCAGGCAGATGATATAGGCATTAGGTGGATGGAGGGGAGCCTCTGAGCATTTGAATGTCGCTAGCATGAATCACAAGCTCGGACCAAGTTGTCAACAACCCTTTGTATGGTGGGCCAATAATATCCTTGGCGTAGCATTTTGTGGCACAGAGCTCGGCCACTAACCATAGATGCCTTCATGAACCTCTCAAAAGCGTAATCAGCCTTGATGGGCGAAGGCATTTAAGTAATGGCATAGAAAAGGATTGCTTATATAGCCGATCATCAAGCAGGACATAGTGAGATGATTGCATCTTCAGTTTTCTTGCTTCCTATCTATCAGCGGGGAGCAACCCTTCTTTGAGATACTTGAGTATAGGGTCTAACCAGGATGGTTCAGCATCGATTTGCATTATTTGATTAGCATCGGCAATGCTGGACTTCTTCAGGACTTCCAAGTGGAACTTTTGCTCAAGATCCATTGAGTCTATGTGTTGATCCAATTGATGATTTGATGATTAACAAAACTATTTGAGTATAACTAATGGAGGCTCTAATGATTTTGATTAAGTGTTTCAGATTATAAGTCTATTGAATGATCAAAATCAGGAGTTACATCGTGTTCTGGATCGAATCTAATGTCTAGGTAAGATTGCAGACATTAGAGTCGACTCCGAGAATCACAGAGCCGACTCCAGATCTGGCACGGAAGTTAGAGTCGACTCCGAGACTGTTAGAGCCGACTCTCACAGAAGAAGCAGAACGTCGATTTTTCTGGCCCCGACCTAGAGTCGACTCCGGGTAAGTTAGAGTCGACTCCAGAAAAGTTTCTTGTCGACCCAGAAAAGTCAGAGACGACTCCGAAATAACGTTTTAAAGTGCTTCGAGTTAGAGCCGACTCCAGAAAAGTTAGAGTCGACTCCAACCCACCTGGAACGAAAAATCAAATTGCCAGATCAGCTCTAACGGTAATATTTCTATTTTACCTTATTTCTAACGGATATATTTTGCTACAAGGTACACTCCAACGGATAGTTTTCTTCCAAAAATGGCTTGAAAGAAATCTATAAAAAGGGAAGACTATCATTCAAAAAGAAGAAAGAGAAAACGAAAAAAAAGAGGAAAATCGGAAATAGAGAAATCCCATTTCAAAAATCCGAAAAAGAGAGAGCCTGAATCTCAAGAGGAAAACCTTCTAGCTCAAATCCACTCCACTCCAAAAAGCTCAAGAGGAATCCAAGGCATTCAAATCAAGTTTTTGTGGATTTCCCAACTTGGAGAAAGAAGTTCAGTTTCTTGCTTTTCAACTCTTCTCAACTGCTTCAACTGTGAAGAATCGGAGCTGAGGCTTGATTCAATCCAGCAAGGAGAAGAAGAAAAGAAGAAAAGAAGAAAAGCTCAAAAGCCAACCATCTACAAATCAGGCTTTTCTAAACCTTGTTATTTTATTTGATTATCTGCTCATTAAGGAGCTTTGTAATTAAAAAAATATTTCATTTGTTTGTATCTAGTTCAATCTGGGGGATTGAACTAGTGGAGGTAGTCTTACCTCGGTTCAAGCTTGGTTAAGCTTGTGTTAGGGTTTTTGTGCTGGTGAGCCCTTGAAAACCAGCTGGGTTCGTTGTGCGCCCGGGAAAACAACAAGTTTGAGTTGTGAGCTTGTAAAACAACTCTGCTGTAATCTAGGTGATTATAGTGTGGACCCAAGTGAATCTTGGGAGTGGACGTAGGTGTTGGATACACCGAACCACTATAAAATCTTTGTGTTTGCCGTGCTTCATTGACTCTATCTCTATCTCTGTTTTATTCACTGCACTTTATATTTACTTTGCTATTGCCTTCATTTCTCTTAAGCAAACTATTTTAAAAGGCTAATTTTTAAAGAACCCAATTCACCCCCCCCCTCTTGGGTTGTCATCTGGGCCAACAATTGGTATCAGAGCTAGTGCTCATTAGATTTTGATCACACGATCAAGAGCTAAAGATCCAAATGGCAACACAAGTTGGATCATTTGCTGAAGGTCATTCTACGAATAGACCTCCACTTTTTAATGGTTCAAATTATTCTTATTGGAAAGCTAGAATGAGGATATTCATTCAAGCTTCTGATTATGAGCTATGGGGTGTTATAATTAATGGACCTAGTACACCCACACATGTTATTGATGGCACTATTGTTCCTAAGCCCGAAAGGGACTGGAATGATAATGATAGGAAATGGCACAGCTTAACGCTAAAGCCATGAATGTTTATATTGCTCCTTAGATGCTAATGAATTTAATAGAATCTCCACATGTAATTCCGCAAAGGAGATTTGGGATAGATTAGAGGTTACCCATGAGGGTACCAACCAAGTAAAAGAATCTAAAATTAATATTCTTGTTCATAAATATGAATTATTTAGCATGGAACAATCTGAAACCATTGCATGCATGTACACTAGATTTACAGATATTGTAAATGGTTTGAAAAGTCTTGGTAAGACATATACTAACTCTGAACTTGTTCGAAAAATTCTTAGGTCATTACCAAGATCATGGGAAGCAAAAATGACTGCAATCCAAGAAGCTAAGGACCTCAACACTTTACCCTTAGAGGAGCTTCTAGGATCCTTATGACCCATGAGCTGACTATGAGGCAGCATGTAGAGGAGGACACAAAGAAAAAGAAAATGATTGCCCTCAAAGCTGCAAAAGAAGAGAGAGCAGCAGCATGATGATGATGATGATGATGAGACTGCTCTCTTAGCAAAGAAATTTAAAAGATTTATGAGGAGAAAGAAACCCTTCCACAAGAAAAATTTGGAGCTAAGTGGGAAGGAGAAAAGGATAAAAATAAGGACAAGGACAAAGAAAAAGAGAAAGACCCCTTGACTTGCTATGAGTGTAATAAACCGGGGCACTTTAGGAATGAATGTCCTAAATTGAAGAAAGCCTACAAAAAGAAAAAGAAGGCTTATGTGGCGACATGGAGTGACAGCGAGGAATCTTCTTCCGAAGAAGAAGAACAAAAGGAAGTCGCAAACGTATGTTTATGGCGGACGACAACGATGAGGTAAGTTCCGACAACCCTTGCGATGAATTTGCTTTGATGAACTTTTTGATGCTTTTAATGAACTTGTTGGGGATTTCAAAGTTTTGAAAAAGAAATACAAGATTTTGAAAAATGAAAATTTAACTTTCATTCAAGAAAAGGAAAATCTTAATAATGAAGTTAAGAAACTTAAATCTGAAAATGAAATTTTAATAAAAGAAAAAGAATCAATCTCTAATGAAAATGATAAACTAAGGAAGAGGTTGAAAAACATAAGAACATAGTTGATAAGTTTACCTTAAGTTCAACTAAATTAGACATGTTATTAAATAGTCAAAAAGCAGTTTTTGACAAAGCCGGATTAGGATATAACACTTTAAGAAAACAAAAATCACTTAAAAATATTTTTGTGCGTGCTGGCCAAAGTAATTTTACATGCTTTAAATGTAATCAAAAAGGACATAAATCTTATGAATGTAAAATTCTAAAACCTAATAAAACTTAAATGTTAAAGGAAAGAAAATATGGGTTCCGAAAGGAACAATATTTGTTGCTACTAACCATGAAGGACCCAAGAAAGCTTGGGTACCTAAACATAAAGTTTGATTTCATTGCAGGAATGTCTTGTGGCCAAGAGATCAAAGAGAAAGTGGTATCTTGATAGTGGCTGCTCAAGACATATGACGGGTGACAAAGAAGAATTCATCACCCTTGAAGAAAAGAAAGGAGGAGTTGTTACATTTGGCGACAATGGCAAAGGCCAAATCTTGGGGTTTGGTAACATTCAAATAACTCCCTCCACATATATTGAAAATGTACTTTATGTTGATGGTTTAAAGCATAACTTAATTAGTATAAGTCAATTATGTGACAAAGGTTTTAAAGTATCATTTGAATCTTCTTTATGCACTGTAGCTAATCCCATTGATAATAGCATTGTTTTTATTGGAAATAGAAATGGCAATGTATACATGATTGATTTAGACAAATTGTCTACTAATAATCATTGCTTAGTTGCTAATAATGCTAATATGAATGAGATGGTTGGTTGTGGCATCGAAGATTAGGTCACGCAAGCACACACCTGATTTCAAAACTAATTAGAATGGATTTAGTAAAAGGTTTACCTAAATTAGATTTTGAAAATAACAAAATATGTGATGCATGTCAGTTTGGAAAACAAACGAGAAGTTCTTTCAAATCTAAAAATTGTTTCAACTTCTAGGCCATTAGAGCTACTTCACATGGACCTTTTTGGACCAACTAAAAACCACAAGTGTCAGCTCCCCCTCCTCTCTGGGGCCACCGACAGCACACCTGCACCTTGTGGTAATCGGATAGAGTTTTACTAGTCTTTATGTAGCGCTCCATAAAGAGCTAGCGAACCCCAACTAATTATCATAAGTGGCAGACACACGAAAACACATCCTGTTAAAAACTTTTCACTTTCATCTCAATATATGCACATTCACCCAATCAACATTAAGCATCAACCTGCTCAGATAATATTTTTCATGACATTCCTCAGGCAGTTTACAAGATCACATTCACATTCGACATTAAAATCCTAAGTGCACACATCATATTCATATCTTCTCCAAAACATAAGTCTCGTATTCATATCCAAAAAGGTCTAAAACATCATTTCATCCCACTGTACACATACACCTATACAAAATACAATTATCAAACCACACTCTCTCAATATACAAGGCTAGCATTTAACACTCTTGCATCCAAGCAAGCTCACCAGCTAGGGGTCCTGTCCTGTTTATCTTGTGATCCTGGCAGAAATACTCACTGATCTGAAAGAACATTTAAATCATAGAGGGATGAGACCTAAGTCCCAGTGACTAGATAACCATCTAACTATGGAAATAGAGAACCAAACCTCTTAATTTCAATCGTATGCTGAAACTATTTAACTTGTAC
>UESW01001527.1:914763-996094 GCA_900491605.1 Calamus simplicifolius | reverse complement strand
ACTTTTCCTTTTTTCCTATTCTGTCCGCTGGGAGCCTCGAAAGAATCGGTTAGGAAGATTTTTTTTTTTTTTTTATTTTTTAACGCCATGTTCCCTGAAACTCCAAAGGGAATTTCTCCGATTGGAAAATTGGGCGTTGGGATAACATAGTGGGATAAAGGAGCTGGCTCTCTTCCGTTTCAAGTCGAGTGAAATTTATTGCATGAAAAATTACCGTGGAATTCCATCATGTGGGGGCATTAATGTGGTGTTGAAACTTCCCTTTATGAAATCATGAGCGTTACACTCACGATGGAGTTTCGAAAATCATGGATTCCATCCGTGAAGAGTGTTGGGGAAATAATAATAATAATAATAATAATAATAATAATAAAAGGTATGCAATCCTAAAGCTTCCTTGATATGGTCAAGAAACGAAATACGGGTTGAGAAACGGTCGGTCCACGGGAATAGGTTGGAACCCTCGGCACAGGGTCCTGGTCAAGAGCGGCCCCCAGGGTCTGGGCGGCCCTCGAGTTTTGGGCGGCCTCCCGGTCCTGGGCGGCCCCCAAGTCCTAGACGGCCCCCAAGCTCTGGGCGGTCCCCGAGTTCTGGGCGGCCCCCAGGGTTTGGGCGGCCTCCCAATCCTGGGCGGCCCTCTAAGTCCTGAGCGGCTCCCAAGTCCTGGACGGCCCCCAAGCTCTGGGCGTGTTGACCCAACTATTGATTTTGATGATTAATAAAGGAATTGAGTATATTTATTTGATTACTAATGATTTGACAAGTATTTCAGGACTCAAAATATTTGATCAATTTAAATACATTTAGAAACGTGTTTTAAATCAATTGCAAAACATCAATTTCAAAGTTTCAGAACCTGGAGTCGACACCTAGAATCCTGGAGCCGACCCCATGGCCATTCAAATTTTCTTCTGATTTTTGATACGGTCTGGAGCCGATACCTAGAGTTTCGGAGCCAACACCCAGAGTTTCGGAGTCGATACTTACAGTGTCTGGAGCCGACTCCGATGCGGGGACAGAACGTTGATTTTTTGAGCATCTTGGAGCCAACACCTACAGTATTCGGGAGCCGACACCTGACAATGGCGAGCCGATACCTAACTTTTTCGGAGCCGACTCCTCGACGAACTCAGAACTTTCTATTTTTGGAAAAACGACTCGGAGCTGACACCTGAAAAGTTGGAGCCGACTCCAACCTATCTGGGACGAATATTTAAATTGCCAGATCAGCTCTAACGGTAATATTTCCTTTTTACCTAATTTCTAACGGATATATTTTATTTCCAGGTACATTCCAATGGCTAGTTTTCTTTCCAAAATGGATTAAAAGAAATCTATAAAAAGGGAAAAACACCCGTTTGAAAAGAGACGATGAAAAATAGAAAATTTCAAATCAAAAATCCGAGAAAGCCTGAGCTTGAATATCAAGAGAAAAGCACTCAAATTCAAATCCTTCCACTCCACAAAGCTCAAAGAAGAATCCAAGGCATTCAATCTTGAAAAAATCAAAGGATTCTCAAAGGGGAAGAAGAAACTCTGTTTTGAAGATTTTTCAACTTCTCATCCGCAACATTTGCAACGAATCAAAGCTGAGGCCTGATTCAACATCTCCAAAGAGAAGAGGAAAAGAAGAAAAGAAAAAAAGCTAAACTCCAATTTACTTCAAACATGCTTTTCTAAACTTATTTGTTCATTCATTTGAATATCTGCTCATTTGAGGAGCTTTGTATTATTGAAAAATTCTTTTCATTCTTGTTTGTGCTGGTTCAATCTGGGGATTGAACTAGTGGAGGTTGTATACCTCGGGTCAAGCTAGATAAGCTTGAGTTTAGGGTTTTGTGCTGGTGAGCCCGGAAAACCAGCTGGGTTCGTTGTGATTCCGGGGGAAAACAATAAGTTTTGAGTTGTAATCTTGTAAAATAACTCGGCTGTAATCTAGTCGATTATAGTGTGGACCCAAGTGAATCTTGGGAGTGGACGTAGGTGTTGGATACACCGAACCACTATAAAATCATTGTGTTTGCCGTGCTTCCATTATCTCTATCTCTATCTCCTTGTTTGTGCTTTATATTTGCCTTGCATTTAATTTCATTTAACTTAAAACTAATTGTTTTCAAAAGGTTTAAATTTTTTAAAGAACCCAATTCACCCCCCCTTTTAGGTTGCCATCTGGGCCAACAATTGGTATCAGAGCAAGTGCTCATTATTTATTTGATCACACGATCAAGAGCTAAAGATCCAAATGGCAGCTCAAGTTGGATCTTCATTTGCCGAAGGTCATTCTACAAATAGACCTCCCTTATTTAATGGTTCCAACTATTCATATTGGAAAGCAAGAATGAGGATATTCATTCAAGCTTCTGATTATGAATTATGGGGTGTTATAATTAATGGCCTAGTACACCCACACACATTGTTGATGGCACTATTGTTCCGAAGCCGAAAGGGATTGGAATGATAATGATAGGAAAATGGCACAGCTCAATGCTAAGGCCATGAATGTTTTATATTGTTCATTAGATGCTAACAAATTTAATCGCATTTCTACATGTAATTCCGCAAAAGAGATTTGGGATAGATTAGAGGTTACCCATGAGGGTACTAACCAAGTAAAAGAATCTAAAATAAACATTCTTGTTCATAAATATGAATTATTTAGCATGAGCAAACTGAAACTATAGCATGCATGTATACTAGATTCACTGATATTGTAAATGGTTTGAAGAGTCTTGGGAAAACCTATGCTAATTCTGAACTTATTCGTAAAATTCTTAGGTCACTTCCAAGGACTTGGGAAGCAAAGGTGACAGCAATCCAAGAAGCCAAGGACCTCAACACTTTGCCCTTGGAGGAGCTACTTGGATCCTTGATGACTCATGAGCTAACCATGAAACAACATCAAGAGGAGGAAGTCAAGAAAAAGAAAACTATAGCTCTTAAGGCTGCAGAAAGTGAGGAAAGCTGCAGTGATGATGATGATGATGATGATGAGACAGCTCTTCTAGCAAGAAAATTCAAAAAATTCATGAGAAGAAAAGACCCTTCCAAAAGAAGAAATCTGGATTTAAGATGGAAGGAGAAAAAGAAAAGAAAAGGACAAGGACAAAGAGAAAGACCCCTTGATTTGCTATGAGTGTAAGAAACCGGGGCACTTTAGATATGATTGTCCTCAACTGAAGAAGACTTTCAAGAAGAAGAAGAAAGCCTATGTTGCAACTTGGAGCGACAGCGATGAATCCTCTTGGAGGAAGAAACAAAAAGAGGTTGCCAACATTTGCTTCATGGCAAACGAGGATGATGAGGTAAGTTCTGAAAACCCTTGTGATGATTTTGCTTTCGATGAATTATTTGAAGCTTTCAATGAACTAGTAGATGACTTTAAAATCTTGAAAAAGAAATACAAGTCTTTGAAAAATGATAGCTCAATTTTTATCAAAGAAAAAGACAATCTTACTAATGAGATTAAAATACTAAAATCTGAAAATGATAATTTGACAAAAAAAAGGAATCAATTTCTAATGAAAATGAAATTAAAAAAGGAAGTTGATAAATATAAAAGTATTATTGATAAATTTACTTATAGTTCTGAAAAACTTAATTTATTGTTAAGCAATCAAAGAGCTATATATGATAAAGCTGGTTTAGGATATAGACCTAACTTAAAACAAAAATTTATCAAAAACTTTTTTAGAAAAGAACAAAATAGAGATAATGTTACATGTCATTATTATAACAAGAAAGGTCATAAATCCTATGAATGTGATGCAAGAAACAGTAAAAAAAATTAAATAATAAAGGCAAAAAATATGGGTTCCCAAAGGAACGATCTTTTATGCCACTAACCATGAAGGACCCAAGAAGGCTTGGGTACCTAAATATAAGACTTAATTATTTTTGCAGGAGTGTCTTGTGGCCAAAAGATCAAAGCGAAAGTGGTATCTCGATAGTGGCTGCTCAAGACACATGACGGGTGACAAGGATCAATTCATCACCCTTGAGAGCAAAAGAGAGGAGTTGTTACATTTGGTGACAATGGCAAAGGCCAAATCATGGGGTTTGGTAAAATTTAAATAACTCCCTCCACATATATTGAAAATGTCTTATATGTTAATGGTTTAAAACATAATCTAATAAGCATTAGTCAATTATGTGATAAAGGTTTTAAAGTATCATTTGAAGCATCAATCTGCACTGTTTCTAATCCCATTGATAATAGTATTATTTTTATTGGAAATAGGAATGACAATGTATACTTGATTGATTTAGACAATTTGTCTACTAGTAATCATTGCTTAGTTGCTAATAATGCTAATATGAATGAGATTGGTTGGTTATGGCATCGTAGGTTAGGTCATGCAAGCACACACCTTATTTCAAAATTAATTAGAATGGATTTAGTAAAAGGACTTCCACAACTAGATTTTGAAAATAACAAAATTTGCGATGCATGTCAATTTGGAAAACAAACTAGAAATTATTTCAAAACTAAAAATATTGTTTTCACTTCTAGGCCACTTGAACTACTTCACATGGATCTTTTTGGACCTACTAGAACCACAAGTCTAGGAGGAAAGAAATATGGTCTAGTGATTGTAGATGATTACTCTAGATACACTTGGGTATTGTTTTTAGCATATAAAGATGAGACATTTTCATTGTTTTTGAAATTCTTCAAGAAGGTCACAAATGAGAAAAACAACACCATAGTGTCTCTAAGAAGTGATCATGGCACTGAATTTGAAAATCATTTATTTGAAAACTTTTGCATAGAAAATGGCATTCATCATAATTTTTCAGCACCTAGAACACCACAACAAAATGGAGTAGTTGAAAGAAAAATAGAACCTTAGAAGACATGGCCCGTACCATGCTATGTGAAAGCAACTTACCAAAGTACTTTTGGGCGAAAGCTATAAACACGGCATGTTACATTCTTAATAGAGCTTTAATTAGGCCAATCATTAAGAAAACTCCTTATGAACTATGGAATAATAGAAAACCAAATATAAGTTACTTTCATGCATTTGGTTATAAATGTTTCATTCATAATAATGGTAAAGATAATCTAGAAAATTTGATGCAAAATCTAATGAAGGCATTTTCTTAGGATATTCAACATCTAGTAAAGCCTATAGAGTGTTTAACAAGAGAAACTTAATTGTAGAAGAATCTATTCATGTAATTTTTGATGAATCTTTAGCATCGAGTTCTAAAAAGATTGATGATGAGGAAGATACAAACATTCTAGAAAGAGATATTGAAAAACTGAATATAGATGTATCTTCAGATCATGAACAAGAAGGTAAAGATAATGATTCTCCTAGTGTTGATGTTGTTGATGCAAATCATAATGATGTAGATCTTCCTAGAGATTGGAGATATGCCTATGGTCATCCAAAAGAATTAATTATAGGTGATCCATCTCAAGGAGTAAGAACTAGGATCATAAATGAGAAACATCAATAATCATCTTGCATTTGTATCTCAAATTGAATCCAAAACTATTGAAGAAGCAGTAAAAGATAATAATTGGATGTTAGCTATGCAAGAAGAATTAAATCAATTTGCTAGAAATAATGTTTGGACTCTTGTAGATAGACCTAAAGATCACTCTGTTATAGGATCAAAATGGATATTTAGAAATAAATTAGATGAAAATGGCATAGTAATTAGAAACAAAGCTAGATTAGTTGCAAAAGGATATAATCAAGAAGAAGGAATTGATTTTGATCAAACTTTTGCACCGGTAGCTAGACTAGAAGCAATTAGATTATTACTTGCATTTGCATGTCATTTGCATATCAATTTATTTCAAATGGATGTTAAAAGTGTATTTTTAAATAGATTTATAAATGAGAAAGTTTTTGTTGAACAACCACCTGGTTTTGAAGATCATGAATTTTCAAATCATGTTTTTAAATTACACAAAGCACTATATGGTTTAAAACAAGCACCTAGAGCTTGGTATGAAAGAATAAGTAAATTTCTAATTGAAAATGATTTTATAAGAGAAAATGTTGATAAAACACTATTTTTGAAAAGAAAAGATAATGATTTATTAGTAGTACAAATATATGTTGATGATATTGTATTCGGTGCTACTAACAATTTGTTATGTCAAGAATTTGCTAAGTTGATGCAGGGTGAGTTTGAAATGAGCATGATGGGAGAACTCAACTTCTTCCTAGGACTTCAAATCAAGCAAAGCAAAGAAGGAATTTTTATCAATCAAGCCAAATACACAAAAGAATTGCTCAAGAAGTTTGGAATTGAGTCAATCAAACCACTTGGAACTCCTATGAGTCCTTCATGCAAGTTGGACAAAGATGAAGATGGTAAGAAAGTAGATCAAAAATATTACAGAGGTATGATCAGATCTCTTCTTTACTTAACAGCCAGTAGACCAGATATAATGTTTGCTGTATGTTTATGCGCTAGATTTCAATCCGAACCTAAAGAATATCACTTAATTGCTATAAAAAGAATCTTAAGATATTTAAGTGGAACTAAAAATGTAGGTTTATGGTATTCTAGAGACTCGACATTAAACTTGATTGCATACTCTGACTTTGACTATGCTGGATGTAAATTAGATAGAAAAAGCATAAGTGGAGCATGTCAATTCTTAGGTAGTAACTTAATCTCCTGGTTTAGCAAAAAGCAAAATTTGGTTGCATTATCTACTGCTGAAGCAGAATATGTTGCAGCTGGAAGTTGCTGTGCTCAAATCCTTTGGATTAAGAGACAACTTGAAGATTATGGCATAACACTTGATAAAACTCCAATTAGATATGATAACACAAGTGCAATAAATCTAACTAAAAATCCAATTCAACATTCAAGAACAAAACATATTGAAATTAGATATCACTTTATAAGAGAACATGTAGCTAATAATGAAATTTGTCTTGAATATGTTAATACTGAAGAACAATTAGCTGATATATTTACAAAACCTTTGAGTGAAGAGAGATTTTGTTATCTTAGAGGTGAATTAGGGATATGTGACCCTTTGGATTGATTTTGAAACGCTAAGGAATGACTATCTAGATTTCTATTAATTTCTTGATATTCCTTTCATAATTTTAAGGACAAATTATCTAGTCATCTATGCATCTTGATTCTTAATACTTCAAAATTTTATTAAAATTTATAAAATTTCTTTTGGCAAGTTTCAGTTGTTTGAATCTCAATTATTTTTTCTGAAACTATCATTGGAGTCGACACCTCAGAATGAGGAGTCAACACCTTTGTCTGTTGCTCTCGGTCCCTGACCTTGGAGCTGACACCCGTGTAAGTGGAGCCGACTTCAGTTCGAGTGCTGACTATGTTAGCGATTTGGAGTTGACACCCGACTTTGCGGAAGTTGACACCTGGGAATCCAAAATTGATTTATTAGGGCAGAGTCGACACCTCGTCATTTCCTAAACTATCGAATCCTCAACCAAATCCCTCCTAAACTCTCTCAAAGTCTCCCCATCTCTAATTCCACTCCTCCCAAGCTTTCCTAAAAGATCCAATGGCACCTAAGAGGAGAGGTTCGGTGTTTGGAGCGACTGTGGTGACCGGGAAGCGTTCCGTGAGGCGACCCGTCCGCGAGCCGTCTCCAAGCGAGGATTCCTCCACCGATTCAGACAATCCTAACACCACTTCATCTCAGGTAGATACCCTAGCAGGGAGGGTTATCACAATGGGTAGGAAAGTTGACTTCGAATTCTTTCAATCCGAGGGTTGTTCAATAGGTAATCAACTTAAGGAGCTCGGATGGGATAGAGTCTGCTCTCTTGATGTTCCCATTTACCCAGCTTTAGTGAAAGAATTTTATTTCAATTTATCTAGAGGAGATGGTGGTTTAGTAAGCTCTGTTAGAGGCAGACGGATTCATCTTATATTCCAAAAATTAGGAAATCTCTTAAGCATCCCTATTACCGGATTAGCTGCGGATATGCACAGTGATAGATCAGCTGCATTATCAAGGATGTTAGGAAGAGTTGTTAAAGAATTTGAGGAAATTAGGGCTAATCAGTTGCCCTTGGAATTAAGGTTGTTGCACAACATTTGCAGCATGATTTTGTTCCCAAAGACCGAACGTTTTGAGTATGTCTTCGAGCGGGACATTGTTGTGATGGATAGTGTATTGACCGGTCAGCCTATTAACCTAGCAGCCATGATGATATTCTATATGGCCGAGGCTGGAGGGAAGAGAAGATCATCACTACCTATGGCATGATTCTCACGATGGTATTCAAGAGCCAAGGAGTAGTGATTCTAGAGAATGAACCATCAAAGAGCTTGAGACACACCGATTATTATAGTTTGGCTACTTTACATCGAATGAGATTTATCAAGATTGATGATCAGTGGGAAAGGAAAGGCAACGTAGATGAGAGAGCCCCTGAGCCCATACATTCTGCACCTTGTGAGGCTGGTCCGTCTATGAAGATTTCCTCTCCGCATCCTAGTACTCCTGCTCCAGCTCCTGCCTCAGTACCTGTGATTTCATCCACTTCTTCAGTCAGATTTTCAGACCTTCAGTTAGAGCAACTCAAAAATCTTCTTGCTGCTCAGAAGGATGAATTGAAGACTGAGTTTGACGACAAATTTATGAATCTTAAAGAAACTCTTTATTCCTTAGATGATCGGATTGCCAAAATTGAATCAACTCTTAGCTCTTCTACTGGATCTTTAAGTAGTTACTTGAAGAACATTTTTGAAGAACTTAAAGACATTTGTGGAGATTCTGAAACCTATTCAAAGAGCAATGCCGAGTTACAAGATAAAATTGTCACTGCTTGTACTTTTGTTGATGAAAGATTAAAAGACTACGTCAAACTTCAGACTGAAGGAATGCAGAAGATTATAGATCATTTAACAAGGATAATTAGAACTAATATATATTAATGTAATGAAAGTTTCAATTTTGATGTAATAAAAGTACTATTTTTGATGTAATGAAAGTATACTTCTGATGTAATGTAAGCATAGTTTCTTTTTAATGAAATTTCAGTTTCATTTTGCAATACTTGACCTTTGATAAAATTTTAGTTTCATTTTGTAACACTTGACTTTTGATGAAATGAAATTATCTTTTGATCTATCAATTTGATCTTTTGACTTAACTTTTCTTTATCTTTTTGTTGATTACAAAAAAGGGGGAGAAAGTTATGTCGTATATGCATTGATTAGTAATTGATTGGAATTCAATTAAAGCTTATTTGATTGATTAATTTAATTGAGAAAGTTATGTTATATGCATTGATTGGTTATGCTTTAATTGGCATTTATTTAATTAGTATCAAGTGACTTTGTATCAAGTGATACAAGTATTTTGGATATGCATTGATTGGTTATGCTTAATTGACATTATTTAATTAGTATCAAGTGACTTTGTATCAAGTGATACAAGTGATTTTGGATATGCATTAATTCAATTAAGCTTAAGTAAAAATTGAAATGACTAAATTCTAAGTATCAAACACGAATAATTGATAATTTGAACTTCATAGGGGGAGCTACCTTATTCAGGGGAAGCTTACTTATGAGGATCACTCTCTTAAAAATTTTAATTTAAGAATACTATGCATATACTCAATGTTTTTATAATCATCAAAAAGGGGGAGATTGTTGACCCAACTATTGATTTTGATGATTAATAAAGGAATTGAGTATATTTATTTGATTACTAATGATTTGACAAGTATTTCAGGACTCAAAATATTTGATCAATTTAAATACATTTAGAAATGTGTTTTAAATCAATTGCAAAACATCAATTTCAAAGTTTCAGAACCTGGAGTCGACACCTAGAATCCTGGAGCCGATCCCATGGCCATTCAAATTTTCTTCTGATTTTTGATACGGTCCGGAGCTGACACCTAGAGTTTCGGAGCCGACACCCAGAGTTTTGGAGTCGACACTTACAGTGTCTGGAGCCGACTCCGATGCGGGGATAGAACGTTGATTTTTTGAGCATCTTGGAGCCGACACCTACAATATTCGGGAGCCGACACCTGACGATGGTGAGTCGACACCTAACTTTTTCGGAGCCGACTCCTCGACGAACTCAGAACTTTCTATTTTTGGAAAAACGACTCGGAGCCGACACCTGAAAAGTTGGAGCCGACTCCAACCTTGTCTGGGATGAATATTTAAATTGCCAGATCAGCTCTAAAGGTAATATTTTCTTTTTACCTAATTTCTAACGGATATATTTTGTTTCTAGGTACATTCCAACGGCTAGTTTTCTTCCCAAAATGGATTAAAAGAAATCTATAAAAAGGGGAAAACACCCATTTGAAAAGAGACGATGGAAAATAGAAAATTCTCAAATTAAAAATCTGAGAAAGCCTGAGCCTGAATCTCAAGAGAAAAGCACTCAAATTCAAATCCTTTCACTCCATAAAGCTCAAAGAAGAATCCAAGGCATTCAATCTTGAAAAAATCAAAGGATTTTCAAAGGGGAAGAAGAAACTCTGTTTGAAGATTTTCCAACTTCTCATCCGCAACATTTGCAACGAATCAAAGCTGAGGCCTGTTTCAACATCTCCAAAGAGAAGAGGAAAAAAAGAAAAGAAGAAAATCTCAACTCCAATCTACTTCAAACAGGCTTTTCTCAACTTATTTGTTTATTCATTTGAATATCTGCTCATTTTAGGAGCTTTGTATTATTGAAAAATTCTTTTCATTCTTGTTTGTGCTGGTTCAATCTGGGTGATTGAACTGGTGGAGGTTGTATACCTCGGGTCAAGCTAGATAAGCTTGAGTTTAGGGTTTTGTGCTGGTAAGCCCGGAAAATCGGCTGGGTTCGTTGTGATCCTGGGGGAAAACAACAAGTTTTGAGTTGTGATCTTATAAAACAACTCGGCTGTAATCTAGTCGATTATAGTGTGGACCCAAGTGAATCTTGGGAGTGGACGTAGGTGTTGGATACACCGAACCACTATAAAATCATTGTGTTTGCCGTGCTTCCATTATCTCTATCTCTATCTCCTTGTTTGTGCTTTATATTTGCCTTGCATTTAATTTCATTTAACTTAAAACTAATTATTTTCAAAAGGTTTAAATTTTTTAAAGAACCCAATTCACCCTCCCCCTCTTGGGTTGCCATCTGGGCCAACAGGGCGGTCCTCGAGTTCTGGGAAGCCCGCAGGGTCTGGGCGGCCTCCCGGTCCTGGGCGGCCCTCCAAGTCCTGAGCGGCCCCCAAGTCCTGGATGGCCCCCAAGCTCTGGGCGGTCCCCGAGTTCTGGCGGCCTCCAGGGTCTGGGCGGCCTCCCGGTCCTGGGTGGCCCCCAGGTCCTGGCGGCCCGCTGGGCGGTCCCCAAGCTCTGGGCGGTCCCTCGGCCTCCGGTCTGGGCGGCCTCTCGGTCCTGGGCGGCCCCCAGGTCCTGGGCAGCCCCCCTCTGGGCGGCCCCAAGCTCTGGGCAGTCCCCAAGTTCTGGGCGGCCTCCCGGTCGGCCCCCAGGTCCTGGGTGGCCCCCTGGTCAAGGGTGGCCCCCAGGTCCTGAGCGCCTCCGGTCCTGGACGGCCCCCTGCTTTGGGCTATATGCCCCGACCTCTCAAAACTATTTCCATATCAGGAGCACTTAACGCTACAAGCTGTCGTGTCTGGAACAGAGCCCAAGAATTATCAAACATCATAGCGCTTTAAATGGCTTGGATAAGACAAATGCCAGAACGTCACCATTCATCGAAAAGCTCAAATAAAGGAGATACTGAGCACCTGTTTTAGAGCCAGATAACTTTCCACTAACTCTGACATTCCCTTGGGAAGATCGAAACCCATCATGACGATCCTTGACTTCCAGGGCAAGTTCCTTAATGCCTCTGGTGTTGATTAACAGTAAACCATCACGTGGCAAGCCCTCGCTGTGGCTGACCACTAATCTTACACATTAATCTCATTCGATAAGAAAAAGGAAAAGAAAGGGAAATATGACTTGAAGCTGACGGCATGATGACGAAAGCCAGGGAGCGATTTTTTCTTCGAAAATTCAAGGAGTATAAAAGGGGGGATTTTTTCATTCTTCCTTCAGCCGGAGATCTTGCACAAAGAAAATTTTTCTATCTTTCTGGTGATCAAGCATCAACAGATTGGCGCGCCAGGAAGGGGGCGAACCTTCGACTCCTTCAGATAGCTCTGATCTTCCCAACATGAAGACTAGATCTCCGGAGGAAGACCTTTCCCAGGGATCTGGGGGCATCTCTCATCTCCTGATCGGATTGAGGGAACCCCTGACCCAACCGAGCTGGTCCGGCCAAGCCCTCCAGCTGCTTCCTTACCACCACCGGTATCAGCTACTCCCCAAGACCAGTTGGCCACCCTCACACAGCAAGTTCAAACCCTTGTTGGGATGGTCCAGCAACTGCAGGAGCAACATTCCAGAGGGGCCAGACGGCGGTTCGAGACACCTTTGCATTCTAGATCGGCCACCCCTGTTAGCCGGCAGTCTACCCGGGGAAGATCCCCTCCTACAAGGCCTCTCCACCCCTACGCCTCGGCGGCGTTTCATTCTCAAGGCTCCCGGGGTGGATCGCGCTCCCTTACCCGTTCCTCGGGTAGTCCACCTGCCAGGCGGCGACGGGGTAAGGAGCCACAAATGGAGCACCGCCAGTGGTGTCGCCGGTCTTCATCTTCTTCCCCTGAGCCAGCTGGAGGAAAGATGGCTGATCAGATGGAGAGGCGTCTCGATGAACAAGACCGGAGATTGGAAGAACTTAGCCAAAGAATTAACAATCAGCCGGGGTCGGATTACGACACCCGTCCTCCTCTTACTCGGCGAATTATGGAGGAACCTATTCCTGGGAGGTTCCGTTTCCCTCAACTTGACCCTTATGATGGCACCACCGACCCTCTGGATCATCTGGAAAGTTATAAGGCTATTATGCAGGTTCAAGGGGCGACTGATGCCCTCTTATGTATTGCTTTTCCAGCTACACTCCGAAAGGCCGCTCGTGCCTGGTATTCTCGTCTGCCTGCGCGCAGCGTTGACTCCTTCCGACAACTGGAAAGATCTTTCCTAGCTCATTTTGACGCTTGTCGGAAGATTCCCCGAGTGGCAGACAGCTTGTTCTCTGTGCAGCAACAAGATGGAGAATCTCTGAAAGACTTTATAACCCGATTCAAGGTGGCGGCTCTGGAAGTCTATCACCTCGACGATGCTGTGGCTACTCTGGCTTTGAAGCGGGGGCTCCGTCCCTCCCGTTTCACCTACTCTTTGGACAAAAGGCCTCCCTGCTCTTATGCTGACCTCTTGAGTCGTGCGCAGAAGTACATCCGCGCCGACGAGGCCGATTCGTCGAGAAGGGGCGTCGAAGGAAGGACTGGGAAGAGGCCAGCTCGCCCGGAGTCAAGCGGGCCCTCTCCCAAGAAGTCTGAACCCTCGCGCCGACCAGCTGACCGCCGCAAGAGCTTGGCCCCCAGAGAAGATCATCTTACACCTCTCCTTGCACCCCGGGCCCATATCCTCATGGAGATTGAAAATGAGCCTTATCTGCGGCGTCCACCTCCCTTGAAGAAAGGTGCTGTACGTGATAGAAGCCGCTACTGCCGTTTCCATAGAGATTACGGCCACGACACTGAGGAATGCCGCAATCTGAAGCAGGCCATTGAAGAGCTTATACAAAGGGGATATCTGGGGCAGTACATCCAGAAGAAGGAGACTCCGCCTGTACCAGCTTTGATGGGCCCTCCTCCGCCTCAGGCCAACATCGATAATGCCCCTACGGAGCGAATGGTGGGAATGATTGCCCGTGGAGGAGCATCACTTCATAAGAGGCCGAGAGGAGAGGGAGAGTTAGAAAATGTAATCCCTTCTAGGGGAGATATAACTGGTGGAAGTATTGTAAAAGATGATAGCGTCGTCGTCTCTATGACGGTCGCTAAGCATCCTGTAAGAAGGATTCTAATAGATAGCGGGAGCTCCGCCAACGTGCTTACTTATGATGCATTTCTTCGAATGGGTTTATCTCTTGACTCTCTTCGACCTGTGGCTGCTCCTCTGGTTGGCTTCACAGGAGATTCCATACAGGTGGAGGGCGAAATCACCCTACCTGCTACGGCAGGGTCGCCGCCGCGTCAGAGCACGGTGATGCTGGACTTCTTGGTAGCCCGGGTGCCCCTGACATACAATGCCATTCTTGGCCGTCCTGGATTAAATATGCTAGATGCGGTTATATCCACTAAACGTCTACTGGTGCAATTCCCTACCAACCAAGGAATTGGCGAGATGCGTGGGGAGGTAGACTCAGTCAGACCCTGTTATCATCTAGCTCCCAGTCCTCAGACGGTTGCGGTTCCCCCGGCTGCCGAGTCATTCGACCCCAGGGAGACCGAGCGGAGGGGGAACCGGCGGAGCGTTTGGTGTCTTGCCCCCTAGGGGGCGACCCAGGCAAGATTGTGCAAATCGGCGAACTCCTCTCCTGAAGCCCGGAGTCAGCTCCTAACCTTCTTGCAGGCGAATGCAGATATCTTTGCTTGGAAAGTGACAGACATGGTTGGGATTCCCCCGGAGGTGATCACTCACCGGCTTAATATCAACCCAGAATGCCGGCCGGTCCGTCAGAAAAAAAGGAGTTTTGCTCCTGAGCGGCAGAGAACTATAGATGAAGAAGTGGACAAATTGCTTATGGCCGGCCATATTCGAGAGGCACAATACCCTGACTGGCTAGCTAATGTGGTCATGGTCCGGAAGACCAGTGGGGGATGGAGAATCTGCATTGACTATACTGATCTTAACAAAGCCTGTCCTAAAGACAGTTTTCCATTGCCGCGGATCGACCAGTTGGTGGATTCTACTTCCGGCTACGAACTTCTTAGTTTCATGGATGCCTTTTCGGGGTATAATCAGATAAACATGAACCCCTCGGATGAAGAACATACCTCTTTTGTTACTGAGAAGGGCATTTATTGTTACAAAGTAATGCCCTTTGGATTAAAGAACGCTGGAGCCACCTACCAAAGGCTGATGAATAAAGTTTTCAAAGGTCAGCTCGGCCGTAATATGGAGGTGTATGTGGACGATATGCTGACGAAGAGCACTTGTGCTGCCAACCATATCACTGATCTGGAGGAAACTTTCCATAACCTCCGACTCCATAGAATCAAGCTTAACCCGCGCAAATGCGCGTTTGGAGTTACCGCAGGAAATTCTTGGGTTTTCTGGTGACCCGGCGGGGAATTGAGGCAAACCCGGAGAAGATTCAGGCCATTCTTGATATGAGGCCACCAGCCTGTAAGAAGGAGGTACAGCAGCTTACCGGAAGGATAGCAGCGCTGAGCCGATTTTTGTCAAGATCAGCGGAGAAGTGTCTGCCTTTCTTCAAAGTTTTACGCAGGGCAGACGGTTTTGAATGGACGGAGGATTGTCAGCGAGCTTTTGGTGAGCTTAAGGAATTCTTATCCACGCCGCCCCTGTTGTCTAAACCTGAGGAAGGAGAAAAGCTCTTCCTTTATCTTGCGACTTCCTCAGAGGCCGTCAGCTCCGTTTTGGTGCGCATCGACGACCATGCCATTCAGAAACCTGTATATTATACTAGCAAAGTACTCCATGGCGCGGAAGAAAGGTATTCCAAAATGGAGAAGGTTATTTTCGCTTTGGTTATCTCCGCCCGGCGGCTCAGACCATATTTTCAGGCTCATCCTATAATTGTACTCACTGACCAGCCCCTCAGAACCATTTTGTCCCGTCCTGACACATCCGGCCGATTGGCTAAGTGGGCCATCAAGTTAGGGGAGTTTGACTTATCCTTCCAACCCCGGGCCGCACTGAAATCCCAAGTCTTAGCCGATTTCTTGGTGGAGTGTACTTGGTCTGAGAAACATCAAGAAGATTCCCCCCAAATTCCTTCAGATGTCGGCGAGGAGAATGATGGGGCGTGGATCCTCCACGTCGATGGGGCCTCTAACTCCCAGGGAAGTGGAGCCGGCCTTATCCTTGCCAGCCCGGAGGGCGTGGTGTTGGAGTATGCTCTCCGTTTCCTCTTTGAAGCCACTAACAATCAAGCTGAGTATGAAGCCTTGTTAGCCGGATTAAACTGGCGCATGGGCTGGGAATCAAGCGTCTCCGAGCTTTTACTGACTCACAACTCATTTCTGCCCAAGTGGCCGGGGAGTACGAGGCCCGAGATCCTATTATGTCTCGGTATCTAAGCAAGGTGAATCTGTTAATCCCCTTACTAGATCGCTTCACCATCAGTTACATCCCTAGAGGGGAGAATGCCAGAGCTGATATGTTGGCCCGCTTGCCACATCAGCGGATAACGCCATGGGCAAAACTTATATTGAGTACCTGGAGATACCTAGTATCGAAGCCATGGAAGAAGTTCTGCCAGTTACACAGGAGGAAACATGGATGGACGCCTATATCCAATACTTGAAAGACGGCGTCCTCCCGGCCGATCATGGAGAAGCCAAGCTGCTTAAACGGAGAGCCTCCAAATTTATATTGCTGGACGGCCAACTCTACAAGAAATCCTTTTCCCAGCCTTTTCTCAAATGCGTCGGCCCAACAGACGCGGATTATATTCTTAGGGAAATTCATGAAGGCATATGCGGAAATCATTCGGGGGGCAGATCTCTGGCACGTAAAGCTCTCCGACAAGGATATTATTGGCTAACCATGCAGGAGGATGCTACTGAGCTAGTGAAGAGATGTGACCAATGTCAGGTACGCTTGTATTCAGCGGCAGCCGGCTTCCTTGTTGAGTCCTCTCTTCGCCCCATGGCCTTTGCCCAATGGGGCATGGACATCCTCGGCCCTTTCCCACCGGCGTCAGGGCAGCGGAAAATTCCTGCTTGTGGCTATTGATTATTTCACTAAGTGGGTTGAGGTTGAGGCGCTCGCCCGGATCACTGAAGCCAAGGTCAAAGCTTTTCTCTGGAAATCTATTGTCTGTCGATTCGGCATACCTCATACTCTTGTCACTGACAACGGCCGGCAGTTCGATAATACTGCCTTTAAAGCCTTCTGTGCTGATTTCGGCATCACTCATCGATTCGCCTCTGTCGGCCATCCGCAGTCTAATGGAGAAGCCGAGGTCACGAATCGTATGATACTACGAGGGCTGAGAACCAGGCTGGACACATCTAAGGGAAGATGGGTGGAAGAACTCCCGAGCGTGCTCTGGGCCTCACACGACTCCCAGGACGCCAACAGGAGAAACGCCTTTCAACCTGGTTTTCGGCTCCGAAGCTGTTATCCCGGTCGAGATTGGCCTGCCTAGTATTCGGGTGGAGTCGTATGATGAAGCTGACAATCTCTCTAATTTAAGAGCCAGTCTCGATCTCATTGACGAAGTAAGGGACCGAGCTCAAGTCAGGATGGCGGCCTACCAACAACGGTAGCGAGATATTATAATGCTCGCGTCCGCCCGAAAAGTTTCCGCCAGGGAGACTTGGTCCTTAGAAGAGCTGAAATATCTAAACCGGCGGAAGGGGGCAAGTTGTCCCCGAATTGGGAAGGGCCCTACCGAGTCGCAGAAGTCCTTCATCGTGGAGCATACCGACTCGAAGACTTAAGTGGACAACCGATCCCTCGAACATGGAACGCGGGCAATCTCCGGCAATACCATCAATAATGTAATAGGTGTATTTACCTAAGGAGTCAATAAATGTACACTTTCAAAGATTTCTTGTAGATAGTTCTTCAAAAGGAACTCGACGGCCCCACGGTCCTAAGGACAATTGCACACCCCTGAGGAGGTTCAAGTCCAAGGCCTAGGCGGCCTCGAGTCGAACTCTCGGCTGGTATCCGACTACCCCGAGAAAAAGGAACTCGACGGCCCCACGGTCCTAAGGACACCCCCGGGCCGGTATTGCACCCCTGAGGAGGTTCAAGTCCAAGGCCTAGGCGGCCTCGAGTCGAACTCTCGGGCTGGTATCCGACTACCCCCGAGACAATTCTTCAAAAGGAACTCGACGGCCCCACGGTCCTAAGGACACCCCCGGGCCGGTATTGCACACCCCTGAGGAGGTTCAAGTCCAAGGCCTAGGCGGCCTCGAGTCGAACTCTCGGGCTGGTATCCGACTCCCGAGATTCTTCAAAAGGAACTCGACGGCCCCACGGTCCTAAGGACACCCCCGGGCCGGTATTGCACACCCCTGAGGAGGTTCAAGTCCAAGGCCTAGGCGGCCTCGAGTCGAACTCTCGGGCTGGTATCCGACTACCCCCGAGAATTCTTCAAAAGGAACTCGACGGCCCCACGGTCCTAAGGACACCCCCGGGCCGGTATTGCACACCCCTGAGGAGGTTCAAGTCCAAGGCCTAGGCGGCCTCGAGTCGAACTCTCGGGCTGGTATCCGACTCCCCGAGATTCTTCAAAAGGAACTCGACGGCCCCACGGTCCTAAGGACACCCCCGGGCCGGTATTGCACACCCCTGAGGAGGTTCAAGTCCAAGGCCTAGGCGGCCTCGAGTCGAACTCTCGGGCTGGTATCCGACTACCCCGAGAATTCTTCAAAAGGAACTCGACGGCCCCACGGTCCTAAGGACACCCCCGGGCCGGTATTGCACACCCCTGAGGAGGTTCAAGTCCAAGGCCTAGGCGGCCTCGAGTCGAACTCTCGGGCTGGTATCCGACTACCCCCGAGATATTCTTCAAAAGGAACTCGACGGCCCCACGGTCCTAAGGACACCCCCGGGCCGGTATTGCACCCCTGAGGAGGTTCAAGTCCAAGGCCTAGGCGGCCTCGAGTCGAACTCTCGGGCTGGTATCCGACTACCCCCGAGATATTCTTCAAAAGGAACTCGACGGCCCACGGTCCTAAGGACACCCCCGGGCCGGTATTGCACACCCCTGAGGAGGTTCAAGTCCAAGGCCTAGGCGGCCTCGAGTCGAACTCTCGGGCTGGTATCCGACTACCCCCGAGACGATTCTTCAAAAGGAACTCGACGGCCCCACGGTCCTAAGGACACCCCCGGCCGGTATTGCACACCCCTGAGGAGGTTCAAGTCCAAGGCCTAGGCGGCCTCGAGTCGAACTCTCGGGCTGGTATCCGACTACCCCGAGATATTCTTCAAAAGAACTCGACGGCCCCACGGTCCTAAGGACACCCCCGGGCCGGTATTGCACACCCCTGAGGAGGTTCAAGTCCAAGGCCTAGGCGGCCTCGAGTCGAACTCTCGGGCTAGTATCCGACTACCCCGAGATGGTTCTTGGAAAAGAACTCGGCGGCTCCACGATCCTAGGACACCTAACGTCGATCTATGATTAACCTCGAAGGGCCGAGGGGGAGATGAGTCCCTTTACTTCCTATATGTATGATGGTTAAATATCATAAGCCAATCGACTGCAATAACAAACAAACAGGAATGAAGAACTGACACTCATTCATTTAAAAGTCGAGCTGTTACAAAACTTCAAAAAAAATCCCCTACAAGCTGGCATTGGCCGGCTTACCAAAAAGAGTCCGTCGAGGACACAGAAAAAGAGAAGAAGAAGAGAGGAAGCAGGAGAAGGGATACAGTCCGACATAGCCGCGTTCCTATTGATTCCTGGAACGCTCACCCATTGTGGTCGGCTCAGTATTCGACTCTTCAACTGCAGTCGCTTGGGCGGCAGATTCTTCCGCTATCACTGCTTCATCGGCGGTGTCTTCAACCTCAGCATCGGAATTTTCTTCGTCGTCTGCAGGCTGGAAACGATCGAGGTCTTCTAGTTTGAAATGCGGGACAATCTTCTTTTGCACCTCTCGAAGCCTTGGACAAAGGCGTCCATAACAGCCTCGAAATTCCGAGGCGAAATCGGGGGAACTTTTGTATTCCTCGATGGCCTCCCGAACCCGAGCCTCGGCCGCGGCCACCCTTTCTTGAGCCTTTGTCTCCGTTATAGCCATCTTATCCAGGGCTTCCTTCGTTTCCTTCTCGGCCAGGGCCAGCTTCTCTGCAGCATCAAGGGCCGCCGCCTCCGCGTTGTCAGCCCGGTTTTCGGTGTATTCTAATTTGAGAATGGCTTCCTTCAATTTTTCCTCAGTCGGTAGCAGCTTTGCCCTGGTTTCAGATAGTTTCGCATCCAGGGTCTGCAGCTCCCTCTCGGCCCTCTCCCGCCACGCGCGGTTGTCCTCCCGAACGGCCTGAAGGTCAAGCGACGCCTTCAATTCTCGGGCCTTTACTTCCGATAATTCTTTCTTCAGGCCCTCGTTGTTGGACTTGGCGTTGACCAGATCCTCACGGAGTACGAAAAGGCCGTTGGACATCTATATTGAAAACGATTGATGAATGCAGGAATTCTGTAATTGAGGAAGAAGAGAAATCGGGAAAGGAAAGAAAGGAGGAGACCATGATTTTACCTGGAGCGGCTGTAAACATCGTATCGAAGGATTCCTCCAGGGGCAAGCCCCTCATTTTGGCTTGAAACCGGGGCAAAACCGAGAGTTTGAGAACCGTTTCTGATAAACGGCTCTTATACGCCATGCCCTGACTGGGCATCTCTGAGGATTGAGGCGGATCCTTCGAGATGTCCGGGGGAGCGGAAACATCTGCTCCTTCTGGCGACTGCGGGTCTGGCGGGCAGGTCTCGGCCAACCCTTTGCTCCCGGAAGGCTCCCCAATATCTCTGGCGGGAGGGGAGGCGGCCCCCGATGGGCCCTCCACAGGGAGACCCCTAATAGGTATCCCGCGGGGGGGTTCTCCTCTCCCTCATCCTCCTCCACTAATATCGCCTCAGGGAGAATTGCCGGAGGCTGGGTCGAGTGTCCCGGCTCCCTTTGACAAGGCCTTTTTGGCCCGGCCCTAGTCGCGCCATGGGCATCTCCTTTCCTCTTCCAAAGGCTTGATATTATCGCATCCTGAGAGAACTTCATTGCTGCAAAATCGAGAATCCAAAGTTAATCAAAAAAGTGCCCTAGAGATGCCACATGTAAGTAGAAGTGCGCGCTAAAATCCATTCTCATACACGTACTCGAATACGAAATACCCCAAAAAAAAAGATAGTAATGACAAAAATGAAACTCTTTGAAGCTCACCGGGCGCTGTAGGCAGCGACACCGGCATAGACGCAATCCCCTGAAGGTTATCCTCCGATAACAGTTCCTTACTAGGGGGCACGACGGTGGACACCAGAATATTAAACAACTCCTGATCTCTCTCTTCGATAGTCGAGTTCTGATTAGAGCTGGTATCAGGAACCCCCCAATTCACATCCACCCCCTCTAGATGAGCATAAAAAAACCGCGACTTCCACCCCTTGATTTTGGAAGGGAGGTTGAGCCCTAGGACTCTCCTGGGCCTAGACGCAAAACTCCACCACCCATCCCTTATGGGATTCCGAATCCTATACAAAGCCCTAAATAGGGAGAGCCGGCGGGAGCCCCATGGAAATGACAAAGCACTAAAAATGAAAAGACGATACGGATGGAGTTAGGGGTAAGCTGTGCAGGGATGAGATGGTATCTATTTAACAAATTTACAAAGAAGGGATGCAAAGGCAGTCGAAGGCCACATTTGGAAAACTCTTCGTACAGCGCGACCTTCCCCGGTTGCGGGAGAGTGACCCTATCTTCGGGGAGGGGAACGGAAAGACGAATATTGTGGGGATCAAACCGGGCCCTAAGATTCCTAAGATCCTGAGAGGACGTGATTGAAGCAATCTCCGTCGGACCGGCGGACTTAGGGATGGCTACCGAGAGACCCACCTCATGGCTGGTGGATGAAGAGGAAACCCTAGGGGATTGGGATAATGCCCTAGACGCTAGCCGCGGGGCTGGTTGATTCCCTCGAATGGTCATGCCTCCGAGAGCTTGGCGGCGCGCCTGGATAATCTCCTCGCGGGAGGGCTCGATCAGTGGGCTCTTGCCTTTCCCATCTTGATGAGGATCCATGAAGAAGAAAAAGGAGAAAGAAAGGTCGACTAACCTGGGCTTGAAAGAAAAGATACAGGAGATGTGACAAGAATAAAAGGCGAGGAAGTAAAGAGGATGAACCCCTTTTATATATATATTTTGAACATAACCCCTCGAGCGCCACAAAACCACGCGGCGACCCCTGAGTGGGACCGGACAAACGAAAAGGCGCTATCCTCTTAGGGATACGCGCCTTTGTTTTCTCTTTTTTGAAACGTCAGTCTATTGTATTTACAAATTTAAATTTGGTTTTCCGCCCCTCCCCCTTCTGCACGTGCGATGCGGCTGAGCACAAGGGACAGGGGCGAGGGGGCATATGATATGGTCAAGAAATGAAATACGGGTCAGACACGGTCGGTCCGCAGAAAATAGGTTGGAACCTCGGCACAGGGTCCTAGTCAAGAGCAGCCCCCAGGGTCTGGGCGGCCCCCGAGTTTTGGATGGCCCCCAGGGTCTGGGTGGCCTTCCGGTCCTGGGCAGCCCCCAAGTCCTGGACGGCCCCCAAGCTCTGGGCGGTCCCCGAGTTCTGGGTGGCCCCCAGGGTCTGGGTGGCCTTCCGGTCCTGGGCAGCCCTCCAAGTCCTGGGCGGCCCCCAAGTCCTGGACGGTCCCCCAAGCTCTGGGCGGTCCCCGAGTTTTGGGCGGCCTTCGATCCTGGGTGGCCCCCAGGTCCTAGGCGGCTCCCGAACTCTGGGCGGTCCCAAGCTCTGGGCGGTCCCCGAGTTCTGGGTGGCCTCCAGGGTTTGGGTGGCCTCTCGGTCCTGGCGGTCCCCAGGTCCCAGGCGGCCCCCGAACTCTGGGTGGTCCCCAAGCTTGGGCAATCCCGAGTTCTGGGCGGCCTCCCGATCAAGTGTGGCCCCCAGGTCCTGGGCGGCCCCCTGGTCAAGGGTGGTCCCCCAGGTCCTGAGCGGCCTCCGGTCCTAGACGGCCCCCTGCTTTGGGCTATATGCCCGACCTCTCAAAACTATTTTCATATCAGGAGCACTTAACGCTACAAGTTGTCATGTCTGGAACAGAGCCCAAGAATTATCAAACATCATAGCGCTTTAAATGGCTTGGATAAGACAAATGCCGAACGTCACCATTCATCAAAAAGCCCAAATAAAGGAGATACTGAGTACCTGTTTTAGAGCCAGATAACTTTTCACTAACTTTGACATTTCCTTGGGAAGATCGAAACCCATCATGACGATCCTTGACTTCCAGGGCAAGTTCCTTAATGCCTCTGGTGTTGATTAACAGTAAACCATCACGTGGCAAGCCCTCGCTGTGGCTGACCACTAATCTTACACATTAATCTCATTCAATAAGAAAAAGGAAAAGAAACGGAAATATGACTTGAAGCTGACGGCATGATGACGAAAGCCAGGGAGTGATTTTTTCTTCGAAAATTCAAGGAGTATAAAAGGGGGGGATTTTTTCATTCTTCCTTGAGCCGGAGATCTTACACAAAGAAAATTTTTCTATCTTTCTGGTGATCAAGCATCAACACTCCCTTTAGGGACTATTTGAAAATTACCACAAAGCAAAGTCTTGGTTCAAATCATCTTTTCTATTATAAAGACAACTTTGAAACAGATAAGTTTTGATATGGATTGGAACTAATTTATACAGAGATTTCAATCAAATTTTGATTAATGATTTTTATGCCTAATAAATTTGTCCATTATTCTAAATTAAACTAATTGAAACAAGATATCACCAAAGTGGCTCTCTATGGTTCATAAAGGATGTTTGATGTTGTATATATATTTGTTTATGCAAGTATTAGTCGTTGGTCAAACTACACATACTTGTAATGGTAAATACGTAATGATTATAAGGAATTAATAAGTCATTTCAAAGAAAATTTATTATTTGACATGCATTATTGTTAGTGTTTGATCATTACAAAAGAATACCATTAGCTGTTAATATTACTGTCCAAAGACTTGATATTAATGTTGTACGTATTTGAGATACGATTTACCATTATATGTATGTTTATGCGAGTATTAGTCGGTCCAAAAGAAGGTTAATGCTTGGTAAATACGTAATGATTATAAGGAATTAATAAGTCGATCCAAAGAAAATTTATTATTTGACATGCATTATTGTTAGTGTTTGATCATTACAACAAGAGTACCACTAGCTGTTAATATTACTGTCCAAAGACTTGATATTAATGTTGTACGTATTTGAGATAGGATTTACCATTATTTGAATTTGTTAATATTTGGTATTAATTGTTTATACGAGCATGTTATTTATGTATTGCTTTGTTTCTTTACAGCTAATGCTATTACTATTTCTGTTAACCTCAATTCAGTGCCGGTTCTTAATGACACTAACTTCAAGGGCAAGGATAAAGGCAAGAAAAGAAAGAATAAGACCGCTAAGGGTCCATCAAAGAAGAAACAAAATCAAGATAAGGACATTTATTTCTTTTGCAATAAGCCTGGACATATTAAGAATAAGACTGCTAAGGGTCCAGCAAAAAAGAAACAAAATCATGATAAGGATAGTTGTTTCTTTGGCGATAAGCCTGGACATATTAAGAAGGAATGTTCCAAGTATCATGCATGACATGAAAAGAAAGGTACATTTCTTAATTTGGTCTGTTCTAAAGTGAATATAGCTCCAGTACCTAAAAACATTTGGTGGTTAGATTCTGGTGCTACTGCTAACATCAGTGTTTCAATGAAGGATTGCCTGAGCTACGAAGGCCAACTGATGCTGAAAGATGCATTTATGCGGGAGATAGCAAGTCGATAGATGTGGAGGCAACTGGGAATTTTAGATTGTTATTAAGTTTGGTTATTATTTGGATTTGAAATATACTTTTATAGTACCGTCATTTAGACGGAATTTGGTTTCTATTTCAGCTTTGGACAAATTAGGATATTGTTGTTCATTTGGAAATAGTCAGTTTAATCTTTCGTTAAATTCAAATATTATTGGAACTCTTATGGTGTATGATAATTTATATTTGCTTGATACTATTGCTTCTTATAATGAAACCCTGAATATGGAATTACGAGGTACTAAGCATAAAATTTGCAATAAAAATTCAGGAACATTATGGCATAAGCGCTTAGGTCATACTCTAGAAATAGAGTTGAACGACTTATGTCAGATTAAATTTTGGATTCTCTTAATTTTATAGACTTCAATGTCTGTGTTGATTGCATTAAGGGAAAACATACCAAAACAAAGAAATTAGGTGCATATAGAACTATGAAAGTCTTAGAGTTGATACATACGGACATTTGTGGACCATTTCCTACACCTTCTTGGAATGGTCAACAATATTTTGTATCATTCATAGATGATTATTCAAGATATGCATATCTATTTTTATTCATGAAAAGTCCCAAGTTTTGGACATGTTCAAATCATTTAAAGCTGAAGTTGAGCTTCAACTTAACAAAGGATTAAAGGAGTCAGATCTGACTATGGTGGTGAATACTACGGTAGATATGACGGTTCAGGTGAACAACATCAGGGACCTTTTGCTAAATACCTAGAGGAATGCGGAATTATCCCATAATATACCATGCCAGGGTCACCTAGCATGAATGGTGTAGCTGAAAGACGTAATCACACTCTTAAAGATATAACAAGGAGTATGATTAGTCATTCAACCTTACCAGAGTCACTATGGGGAGAAGCACTAAAGACAACAGCGTACATTCTAAACAAAGTACCAACTAAAGCAGCTGTCAAAACACCTTATGAGCTTTGAATAGGATGAAAGCCTAGTCTAAAGTATTTTCATGTTTGAGGATGTTCAGCTGAGGCAAGGCCTAATAGGCCACATAAAAAGAAATTGGAATCTAGGACAGTAAGTAGCTACTTTGTTGGATATTCTGAGCGATCCAGGGGTTTCAAGTTTTATGATCCCAAATCAAGGACAATTTTTGAGACGGGAACTGCAACATTCTTTGAGATATTTAGCTTGGGGGGAGAAATAAAGTTAGAGACTTTGTCTTTGAGGGGGAATTGGATCTACTACTCTTATTGAAGAGAAGTTGGTTCCTATTCCTATAATTGCTTTTGATAATGAGCAAGTTTCTGTTCCTCTTATTGATCATGTTGCAATTCAGAACAACAAGAAATTATTATTCAACCCTCAGAGGTCTAAACTCAACAACCTTAAGAATAAGTACATCAAGAACAAGTTCCTTTGCGGCAATCCACTAGAGAAAGAAAGAATGCTATTCCATATGACTATATAGTTGTTGGCTCTAAATTGATTTTGATGATTACAAAATAATTAAGTAAGGACTAATATGTTTATTATGGAGATAAAGATCTATGCAGAAAAATGTAGCTGACAAAAGAATGCTTTCAATGAGCCTCATGTCCCTTGTTGAGTTAAAATTGCCTGATACTTCTTCCTAGCCGTGCGGTTCTTCAAATCAGTATACTAGACATTTCACCCAGCTAACTAGGATGGCATGCAACCCCTTCTTGGCTGAACACTTGATGGAAATGGCTAACTAGGCTCTTAGTCCAGCTAGCTGACAGGTTGACTTCCTTCTCCTGGCTGTGTGATGCTTGAATATAGCTAACTGAACCTTTAGTCCAGCTAACTATATTACTATGCATCCTTCTCCTGGCCGTGTGATGCTTGAATATAGCTGACTGGACCTTTAGTCCGGCTAACTATATTGCTATGCATCCTTCTCCTAGCCGTGTGATGCTTGAATATAGCTAACTGGACCTTTAGTCCAGCTAACTATATTGCTATGCATCCTTCTCCTGGCCGTATGATGCTTGAATATAGCTAACTGAACCTTTAGTCCAGCTAACTATATTTCTATGCATACTTCTCCTGGCCGTGTGATGCTTAAATATAGCTAACTGGACCTTTAGTCCAACTAACTATATTGCTATGCATCCTTCTCTTGGCCATGTGATTTTTAAAAATATAGCTAACTGGACCTTTAGTCCAGCTAACTATATTGCCCTGAACATCTATCATGGCCGTGTGATTTTTGAATATAGCTAACTGGACCCTTGGTCCAGCTAACCATATTGCCCTGGACATCTATCATGGCCGTGTGATTTTTGAATATAGCTAACTGGACCTTTAGTCCAGCTAACTATATTACCATGCATATCTCTCTTGGCCATGTGAAATATTGGATTAGCTAACTAGACCTTTGGTCCAGCTAACTAACGATTTGCTGCTCTTCTTCCTAGCCGAGTGGATTCAAGGATTCACTAACTAAACCTTGTATATAGCTAGCTAACAGAAAGTGTTTCTTAGTTCTGGCCATGTGATGGTTGATTATAGCTAACTGAAGTTCTTTTTCAGCTAGCTAATGGAAGGGAGAATCCTCTTATGGTTGTGCTCTCTTTATGTCCAGCTAACTGAACTTTCAAGTTCGGCTAGCTAATGGAAGCTGAAATCCCTCTTTAGCCATGCTCATCATATAGATAGCTAACTGAATTTTTATCCAGCTAGCCAACAGAAGCTGATCTTCATCTATGGCCTTTCTCTAGTTAACTGGATCTTGTGTCCACTAACTAATAATGAATAAAAACCAACTGGATGTGCTCTCTCTCTCTCTCTCTCTCTCTCTCTAACTAAGTTCTATTTTTAGCTAACTGGCTTCTGGTTCTTTGAAGAAATGTCTCTCTCTCTCTCTAACTGAGTTCTATTTTTAGCTAACTGGCTTCTGGTTCTTTGAAGAAATGGCAGAGCTCTTTCTCCTTCAAATGGATAATAGTGCATTCAATGCTAAGGGAAATGTTTTCAATAGCTATCTTATCTTTCCGTTTTACTTTCCATTAATTTTCGATTAAGTCTAACGGATATTTTTGCAGATCAAATGCTTTAAATAGCTAAGTTCAGAAGAAGAAATGGGAAGCACACAAGAAAGAGAGAGCCATTATTGCATATATTCGTGGTTGTTGAAAAGAAGCTCTGTGTTGAAATCGAAAAAGCTTGAAGATCATTTACTGCTCATCCCTATTGAATCATTAAAGCTTCCACAAGCATTCAAAGCTTCAGCTACTTCAAAGAGTTTCATTTATTGTTGAGGATTATCTACAAAATTATAACGTATTTATCTTTGAATATTTGCTCATTCTAGAGCACTCTGTTCTTAATCTCTTTGGTCATATTCTATATCTTGCAAAAGGGTTAGGTTTAACCCTTGGTTGTTTGGCTTCCTTATGCCGTGAAACAAGCGGACTAGCCTGGTAAGGCTAGGGGTTTGGCTGCCTTGTGCTGTGTAATAAGAGGACTAGCCGGGTAAGGCTAGGGATTGTAATCGTTGGTAATACGATTGGAGTAAAATTTACAAAGAGTTTTTGGGGAGTGGACATAGGTGCTGGGTTGGCACTGAACCACTATAAAATCTTTGTGTTTGATTGCCTGCATTATTTCTGCGATATTGTTGTGTTCACATCACTACACTGCTACCAATTAAAATTTGATAAGCACATATCTACGCAATTAATTTTTAAATGCCCAATTCACCCCCCTCTTGGGTTGCTACATCTGGGAAACAAGTGGTATTAGAGTAGCGTGCTCCTGATTTCTTTTGCTTTAAGTAGCTTGGAGCCAAAGATCATTAGCAATCCAAATGGGATCTATTTTGACTGAGAAACAGTTAACTAATAGACCACCTTTGTTCAATGAAACAAACTACACTTATTGAAAAGTACGTATGAAAATTTTTATACAAGCACTTGATTATGATCTATGGGGAATCATAATTAATGGACCTCACACACCCACCATCAAGACTAATGGTCTTGACATCCCAAAACCAGAATCGGAATGGGATGAGCAAGATAAGGAATTAGCTCAATTAAATGCAAAAGCTATGAATGTTCTTTACTGTTCACTTGATGCAAATGAGTTTAATCGTATTTCTATATGCATATCTGCTAAGAAAATCTAGGATAGACTTGAAGTTACCCATGAGGGTACTAATCAAGTTAAGGAATTCAAGATAAATATGCTTGTTCATAAGTATGAATTATTCAAAATGAATTTTGCTAAAAATATCACTGATATGTTTACAAGGTTTATCGATATTATTAATGGACTAAAAAGTTTAGGAAAATATTACTAAAGGTGATCTTATTAGAAAAATTTTGAGATCCTTGCCTAGGTCTTGGGAGGACAAGGTTACTGCAATTCAAGTATTAAAGGACCTCAACACACTATCACTTGAAGAGTTAGTTGGTTCCTTGATGACCCACAAGCTTCAGTAATGACAACACATTGATGAGGATGAGTCAAAAAGAAAAGAACAATGGCATTAAAGAGTGCCACTCAAAATAATGAAAGTAAGGAAACAACTAGTGACAGTGAGAAGGATGATGAAATGGTACTTATCTCCTAGAAAATTCAAGAGATTTATGAAAAGAAAGAAGTTTGGAGGAAAAAAAAACAATTTACAAAAGGAGAACACAGCAAATAAAAGGAGAAAGATGAGCCTCCAGTATGTTACAAGTGCAAAAAGTCAGGACATATCAAACCAGAATGTTCCCAATTAAAGAAAGGACCCAAAAGAATAAAGAAAAAAGCAATGTTAGCTACATAGAGCGACAGTGAAGTTACAAGTTTGAAGATGAAGATAAAACCGAAGTCGCCAATGTATGCTTTATGGCAGGTAACAATGAGGTAAGTCCTAGTTTTCTAGATGACTTTACTTTTGATGAACTACATGGTGTATTTTATGAACTGGTTGATGATTTTGCAAATTTAAGTTTAAAGAATAGAGATTTAAAAATGAAATTAAAGATCTTAATCTTGAGAAAGAAAGAATTTCAAAAGATAATGAATCTTTGCTAAAGGAAAAGTAAGATTTGAAAAATGAAGTAGATAGATTAAAGCCAATTATAGATAGATTTATATTGAGTTCAAAAAATTAGAAATGATACTGAGTAGTCAAAGAGCTATCTATAATGGAGCTAGTCTTGGCTACAACCCTTTTGAAAGACAAAAGATTTTAAAAAATCTTTATGTGCATGCTGATGATTCTACAAAGATTACATGCTTCAAATATGGCAAATTAGACACAAAGCTTATACTTGTCACACACATAATGTTAGAAAAATATTGGTTTCGAAAGGAACTATTTTAACTAACCCAAAAAGATCCAAGAAAGCTTGGGTACCTAAGAGTAAGATTTAAATTTGTGTATGCAGGTGTGTCTTGCTACTCGAGAAACTAAAGAAAATGGTACTTGGATAGCGGGTGCTTAAGATACATGACGGGTGATGAATCACAATTCATCACTTTGGATGCAAAAGATGGAGGTGTTGTTACTTTTGGTGATAATGGCCAAGATAAAATAACTGGCATTGGCAAAATAGGTATAACACCTCATGCTTACATCGATAATGTTTTGCTTGTAGATGGACTGAAACACAACTTACTTAGCATTAGTCAGTTATATGACAAAGGATTTAAAGTTACATTTGAATCATTCTTATGCATTATTATAAATTCTGCTGATGAATGTATGAAATTTGTTGGTCATAGGCGTGGTAACATATATATTGTTGATTAAATGATTTGTATGACAAGAATGTCGATTGCCTAGTTGCTATGAATGATAAAACTGATAATAGTTAGTTATAGCATTGTAGGTTAGCTCATGCAAGCATGGATTTATTGTCTAAATTGATCAAAAAGGATTTAGTGAATGGTTTGCCAAAACTTGTTTTTGAAAAAGAGAAGATTTGCGATGCTTGTTAATTTGGAAAACAAACTCGAGTATCTTTTAAATTGAAAAATTTGGTTTCACCACTAGACCTCTGGAGCTCTTGCATATGGATTTATTTGGTCCTATAAGAATAACTAGTCTAGGAGGAAAAAGATATGGTTTTGTTGTGATCGATGATTTTTCATGATTTACATGGGTTTTATTCTTGACTAGCAAAGATGAAGCTTTTCCCTCATTTCAAAAAATATTTAAAAAGATTACAAATGAAAAGAGTTCTTCTGTTTTATCAATACAGAGCGATCATGGAAAAGAGTTTGAAAATCAATCTTTTTAAAAAATTTGTAATAAAAATGGCATTGAGCATAATTTTTCTGTACCTAGGACACCCCAACAAAACGGAGTAGTAGAAAGAAAGAATAGAACCTTAGAAGAAATAGCCCGTACCATGTTGTATGAGAGCAATCTTTCAAAGTATTTTTGGGCTGAAGCTATCAACACAGCATGTTATGTTTTAAACGTGCATTAATTAGACTTGTTTTGAAAAAGACCCCATATGAACTTTGAAAAATAAGAAAACCTAACATTAGTTACTTTCATGTTTTTGGTTGCCGATGTTTTGTTTTGAATAATGGAAAATCAAACCTTGATAAATTTGATGCTAAATCTGATGAAGGAATTTTTCTTGGTTACTCTTCACACAGTAGAGCTTTTAGAGTATTCAACAAAAAGACTTTAGTAGTTGAGGAATCAATTCATGCTATATTTGATGAATCTAATGATCTTCCATTAAGAAAGAGAAAAGGTATGAATGATGCGGATAAAATTGAAGATCAACTCAAGAACAACACCTTGAAAGATAAGGAGGATCCATCTATACAAGAGGTAAATGAAGAGAATGACATTAACCAACCTGAGGCTTCACAAGGTAATGATGATGTTGACCCTACATTGATTTTGATGTTTACAAAATAATTTAGCAATGGTTAATTCTATTTATCAAGCTTTTGCAGGGAAGTTCAGATGCTATACAAGTAAGTATCTTCATGCACAATTTTATGTGAGTATATATTCATTTTATCTTGCCACTTGTTTGCTATCAATTTCTTGCTATCAATTCACTATGGCCGTTCTATTTTATCTTGAGAGTTAGCTATTTAGCTAGCTTGCTCTTCCTGTTAGCTAGCTACACGTCAAATAGCTAACTACCATTGATTCTCAGTGCCTGGCCGAGCCATGTCTTTTTTAAGCTAGCTGGTTAGCTAGCTTGCTCCTTCATTAGCTAGCTAGAATTCCTTGTTAGCTAGCTTGGCCTCTTTGTGAGTTAGCTGGATTTCATTTTGTTAACTATGGATTTGAACGCCTATGTGCTAGTCGATTGCTTTGGGTATCAGTTAGCTAATTAGCTAACTTGACTTCCCTGTTAGCTAGCTGGTTTGCCTTTTAGTTAACTATCAATCCCTGTTGCCATGTCTTGGCCGAACGCCCCTCCTTTTAGTTGACGGTGAGCTAATTGATGCTTCTCTTAGCTAGCTAGCATCCCCTGTTAGTTGACTGCTTTGTTTTGGAGCTAGCTGATTTCTTTCTTAGCTAACTATTATTTTCACAGGGAATCCAAGCCGAGCGGATATGTTTTTCAGTTAACTGGAGAGCTAACTTCCACTCCTCCAAGCCATTTAAATTCATTTCTTAGTTAGCTGGAAAGTTAGCTAACTTTTGGTTTAGTTAACTGGAAAGCTAGCTCCTCACTGGGTGTATGGCTGCTTTTTTTTTAGTTAACTGATGAGCTAACTCTCCTGGACGGATGCTTTATTGCTTACCAGTTGCTTAGTTAGCTAAATAGCTAACTCATCATTCTCTGATAGTATTGTTTCTCCTGCAGACCAAGCGCCATTCAAATTCAGTTAGCTGGAGAGCTAACTATCTGTTGGTTTAGTTAGCTAAGTAGCTAACTAATGGGACTTGACCTTTTCTCCTGAGCCGCATGGATTGCTTGTTAGTTAGCTGGGAAGCTAACTAATGTTGGTTTAGCTAGCCAAGGAGCTAGCTCCTCATCTCCTGAGCCTTCTTTACTTATGGCATGTGATCTCTTGGAAGCTAGCTAATGAGCTAGCTGAGGACTCCTCCTCCTCTGATGGCCGACTGTCTTCAACTCTCTCAGCTGCCTGGAATTAATTCCAGTTAGCTGCCTTTCTGGCCATTTTAGGCATGCTCTCTCTCTCTACTTTATTTTGATTGCTATTTTAGCTATACTAACCTTTGATTCTTGAATTATGACATAGTTCTTCCTACCTCAAATGATTCATGCATTCAATGCTTAAGGGAAATAATCCCAATGATTATCTTTTCTTCCCATTTTTATTTCCATTTGTTTCAATTATATCTAATAGATCTTTTTGCTGTTGGATTGTTATATATAGCTGAGATTAGAAGCAAAACATGACGAAATTTTGAAAAAGAGAAATACAAAAGAGATATCCAAGAAAGAAAGCTTTTATTGCATATTTTCAAAGTGGTTGAAAGCTAGTTGTTGTGCATTGAAGATCATTCATTGCTAAAAGTTATCCAAATCCTTTTAAAGCCTTCAAGCAAATCAAGAGTTCAGCCACCTCGACATTGTTCATTTATTGCTGAGGATTTGCTACAAATTTGTAAAGTATTCTCTGAATATTTGCTCATTATAGGAGCTACTTGTTATCATTTACTTTGAATCTTTTGAAAAAGGGGTTAGTGTTAACCCTTTGGTTCTTGTTGGCCTCCTTGTGCTGTTAAACAAGAGGACTAGCCTGGTAAAGCTAGGGGTTGCTTCTTGTGCCGTTAAACAAGAGGACTAGCCTGGGAAGGCTAGGGGTTTTTGGCTGCCTTATGCCTTGTAAAACAAGAGGGCTAGCCGGGAAGGCTAGAGGTTGTAATCGTTGTGATACGATTAGTGGAATTCCCAAAGGTTTTGGGGAGTGGACGTAGGTGCTGAGTTTGGCACCGAACCACTATAAAATCTCTTGTGTTTGTGTTGTTTGATTCTCTGTTACTGTCTTGTGCACTACACTACACTGCGAATCAAATTTAAATTAGGGCTAAAGCACATACTTGCATAGTAATAATTTTTTAATACCCAATTCACCCCCCTCTTGGGTTGCTACATCTGAGCAACAAGTGGTATCAGAGCAGTGTGCTCTTGATTTCTAGCTTTGATTAGCTTGAGCCAAAGATCAGTAGTAATCCAAATGGGATCTATGTTGATTGAAGGACAGTCAACTAATAGACCACCTTTGTTCAGTGGAACAAATTATATTGGAAAGCATGAATGAAAATCTTCATTCAAGCACTAGATTATGATTTATGGGGAATCATAATTAATGAACCACACACACCCACTATTATGATTGATAATATTAATATTGCAAAACCTGAATCTGAATAGGATGAGCAAGAAACTAGCTCAATTAAATGCAAAAGCTATAAATGTTCTTTATTGTTCTCTTGATGCAAATGAGTTTAATCGCATATCTACTTGCATGTCTGCTAAAGAAATCTGGGATAGACTTGAAGTCACCCATGAAGGAACAAATCAAGTCAAGGAATCCAAAATAAATATGCTTGTTCATAAGTATGAATTATTTAAGATGGATTCTGCTGAGAATATTACTGATATGTTTACAAGATTTACTGATATTATCAATGGACTGAAAAGTCTTGGAAAATCTTATGCTAACAGTGATCTTGTTAGAAAAATCTTAAGATCTTTACCTAGGTCATGGGAAGCCAAAGTCACTGCAATACAAGAAGCAAAGGACTCAACACTTTATCACTTGAAGAGTTAGTCAGTTCTTTGATAACTCATGAGCTTCAGCAACGACAACATATTGATGAAGATGAATCAAAGAAGAAAAGAACTATGGCATTAAAAAGTGCAACTCAAGATGATGAAAGTGAGGAAACCACAAGTGACAGTGAGAAAGATGATGAAATGAGACTTATCTCAAAAAATTTAAAAAGTTCATGAAAAGAAAGAAGTTTGGAAAAAGAAAACATTTTATCAAAGAAGGCCATAGCAAAGATAAGGAAAAGAGTGAACTTCCAACTTGCTATGAGTGCAAAAAGCCTGGACATATCAGATCAGAATCCACTATTAAAGAAAGGATCTAAAAGAGTAAAGAAGAAATAATGATGGCTACATGGAGCGACAGCGAAGCTACAAGTTCAGAAGATGAAGAGAAAACTGAAATTACAAATGTTTTTATGGCTGATAATGATGAGGTAAGTCCTAGCTTTTTAGATGACTTTACTTTTGATGAATTACATGGTGCTTTTTATGAACTTGTTAATGATTTTGCAAACTTAAGTTCAAAGAACAAAGATTTGAAAAATGAAATAAAAAATCTTAATCTTGAAAAAGAAAGGATTTCAAAAGAAAATGAAACATTGCTAAAGGAAAACCAAGATTTGAAAGATGAAGTAAATAAATTAAAACCAATTGTTGATAGATTTACTTTAAGCTCAGAAAAATTAGAAATAATTTTGAATAGTCAAAGAGCTATTTACAATAGAGCTGGTCTTGGATACAATCCTTTTGAAAGACAAAAATTTTTGAAAAATATTTATGTGCATGGTAATGACTCAACCAAAATTACATGTTTTAAATGTAAAAAATTAGGACATAAAGCTTATACTTGTCACACACACAAGATGAGAAAAATATAGGTTCCAAAAGAAACTATCTTGACTAACCCCAAAGGACCCAAGAAAACTTGGGTACCTAAGAACAAAATTTGAAATTGTGTATGCAGGTGTGTCTTGCAACCCGAGCAATTAAAAGACAATGGTACTTGGATAGCGGGTGCTCAAGACACATGACCAGTGATGAATCGCAATTCATCACTTTGGAGGCAAAAGATGGAGGTGTTGTTACTTTCGGTGATAATGGCCAAGGAAAAATAATTGGCATTGAAAAAATAGGTATCACACCTCATGCTTATATTGATAATGTCTTACTTGTGAAAGGACTGAAACATAATTTACTTAATATTAGTCAATTATGTGACAAAAAATTTAATGTTACATTTGAATCATCTTTATGCATTGTTAAAAATCCTGCAAATGAAAATATGAAATTTATTGGTCAAAGGCATGGTAATATATACATTGTTAATTTAAATGATTTGCATGATAAAAATATTGATTGCCTAGTTGCTACAAACAATAAAACTGATAATAGTTGGTTATGGCATCGTAGGCTAGCTCATGCAAGCATGGATTTATTATCTAAATTAATTAAGAAGGATTTAGTACATGGTTTGCCAAAACTTATTTTTGAAAAAGATAAGATTTGTAATGCTTGTCAATTTGGAAAACAAATCCGAGTATCTTTTAAATTAAAGAATTTAGTTTCAACCTCTAGACCTTTAGAACTCTTGCATATGGATTTATTCGGTCCTACAAGAGCAACTAGTCTAGGAGGAAAAAGATATAGTTTTATTATTATTGATGATTTTTCTCGTTTTACATGGGTTTTATTTTTAACTAGTAAAGATGAAGCATTTTCAGCATTTCAAACATTATTTAAAAGAATTACAAATGAAAAGAATTCTTCTGTTTTATCAATTCGAAGTGATCATGGAAAAGAATTTGAAAATAAATCTTTTGAAGATTTTTGTAATAAAAATGGAATTGAGAACAATTTTTCTGCACCAAGAACACCACAACAAAATGGAGTAGAAAGAAAGAATAGAACTTTAGAAGAAATGGCCCATACCATGTTGTGTGAAAGCAATCTTCCAAAATATTTTTGGGCAGAAGCTATCAACACTGCATGCTATGTTTTAAATCGTGCATTGATTAGACCTGTTTTGAAAAAGACTCCATATGAGCTTTGAAAAGAAGAAAACCTAATATAAGTTACTTTCATGTTTTTGAATGCCGATGTTTTGTTTTAAATAATGAAAAATCAAACTTGATAAATTTGATGCTAAATATGATGAAAGAATTTTTCTTGGTTATTCTTTGAATAGTAGAGCTTTTAGAGTATTTAACAAAAAGACTCTAGTAGTTAAAGAATCAATTCATATTATCTTGATGAATCTAATGATCTTCCATTAAGAAAAGAAAAGGTATGCATGGATGCAGATGAAATTAAAGATCAACTCAAGGACATCACATTGAAGGACAAAAATGATTCAGATACATAAGAGGTAAATGAAGAAGGGAATGTGTTGACCCAATTATTGATTTTGATGATTAATAAAGGAATTGAGTATATTTATTTGATTACTAATGGATTTGACAAGTGGTTCAGCGCTTAAAAATATTTGATCGATTTAAAGGTATTAAGAAATGAGTTTTGAATCATTGCAAATCATAAGTTTCAAAGTTTTAGGACCTGGAGTCGACACCTAGAATTCGTGGAGCCGACCCCATGACCAGTCAAATATTCTTTTGATTTTTGATACGGTCCGAAGCCGACACCTAGAGTTTCGGAGCCGACACCCAGAGTTTCGGAGTCGACACTTACAGTGTCCGGAGCCGACTCCGATGCAGGACAGAACGCTTATTTTTTGAGCATCTTGGAGCCAACACAAACAGTATTCTGGAGCCGACACCTGACGATGGCAAGCCGACACCTAACTTTTTCGGAGCTGACTCTTCAACGAACTCAGAACTTTCTATTTTTGGATAAACGACTTGGAGCCGACACCTGAAAAGTTGGAGCCGACTCCAACTTGTTGGGATGAAAATTTAAAATGCCAGATCAGCTCTAACGGTAATATTTTCTTTTTACCTAACTTCTAATGGATATATTTTGTTTCCAAGTACATTCCAACGGCTAGTTTTTTTTCCAAAAATGGATTAAAAGAAATCTATAAAAGGGGAGAACACCCGTTTGAAAATAACAACGGAAAAAAGAAAAAGAGGGAGAATATCCAAATCAAAAATTCGAGAAGTCTTGAGGCTGAAATCCAAGAGAGAAGTATTCAAATTCAAATCCTTCCACTTCAAAAAGCTCAAAGAAGAATCTAAGGCGTTCAAGTTTGAAAAATCAAAGGATTCACAAAAAGGGGAAGAAGCTCTATTTTGAAGATTTTTCAACTTCTTATCTGCAACATTTGCAACGAATCAAAGCTGAGGCCTGATTCAACATCTCCAAAGAGAAGAGGAAAAGAAGAAAAGAAGAAAAGCTCAAATCCAATCCACTTCAAACAGGCTTTTCTAAACCTTGTTCATTTATTTGAATATTTGCTCATTTAAGGAGCTATCTTGTATCTTAAACATTATTCTTACTTGTTTGTGCTAGTTCAATTAGGGGGATTGAACTAGTGGAGGTTGTACACCTCGGGTCAAGCTAGTTTAGCTTGAGTTTAGGGTTTTGTGCTGGTGAGCCCAAAAAATTTGCTGGGTTCGTTGTGATCCTGGGTAAAACAACAAGTTGTGAGTTGTGATCTTGGAAAAAAACTCGACTGTAATCAAAAGGATTATAGTGTGAACCCAAGTGAATCTTGGGAGTGGACGTAGGTGTTGGATACACCGAACCACTATAAAATCTTTGAGTTTGCCGTGCTTCTATTATCTCTATCTCTATCTCCTTGTTTGTGCTTTATATTTGCATTGTATTTAATTTTATTTATCTTAAAGCCAATAGTTTTTAAAAGGTTAATTTTTTAAAGAACCCAATTCACCCCCCGCTTTGGGTTGCCATCTGGGCCAACAATTGGTATTAGAGCAAGTGCTCATTGTTTATTTGATCACACGATCAAGAGCTAAAGATCCAAATGGCAGCTCAAGTTGGATCTTCATTTGCCGAAGGTCATTCTACAAATAGACCTCCCTTATTTAATGGTTCCAACTATTCATATTGGAAAGCAAGAATGAGGATATTCATTCAAGCTTCTGATTATGAATTGTGGGTATTATAATTAATGGACCTAGTACACCCACACACATTGTTGATGACACTATTGTTCCGAAGCCCAAAAGGGATTGGAATGATAATGATAGAAAAATGGCACAGCTCAATCTAAGGCCATGAATGTTTTATTGTTCATTAGATGCTAATGAATTTAATCGCATTTCTACATGTAATTCCGCAAAAGAGATTTGGGATAGATTAGAGGTTACCCATGAGGGTACTAACCAAGTAAAAGAATCTAAAATAAAATTCTTGTTCATAAATATGAATTATTTAGCATTGAGCAAACTGAAACTATAGCATGCATGTATACTAGATTCACTGATATTGTAAATGGTTTGAAGAGTCTTGGGAAAACCTATGCTAATTATGAACTTATTCGCAAAATTCTTAGGTCACTACCAAGGACTTGGGAAGCAAAAGTGACAGCAATCCAAGAAGCCAAGGACCTCAACACCTTACCCTTGGAGGAGCTACTTGGATCCCTTATGACCCATGAATTAACTATGAAGCAGCACATAGAAGAAGATGTGAAGAAGAAAAAGACTATAGCTCTTAAGGCTGCTGAAAGTGAGGAGAGCTGCAGTGACAATGATGATGATGATGATGAGACAACTCTTCTAGCAAAAAATTTAAAAATTCATGAGAAGAAAGAGACCCTTCCATAAGAAGAAATCTGGAATTAAGATGGAAGGAGAAAAAGAAAAGAAAAAGGACAAGGACAAAGAGAAAGACCCCTTGATTTGCTATGAGTGTAAGAAACCGGGGCACTTTAGATACGATTGTCCACAATTGAAGAAGACTTACAAGAAGAAGAAGAAAGCCTATGTTGCAACCTGGAGTGACAGCGATGAATCCTCTTCAGAGGAAGAACAAAAAGAAGTTGCAAACATTTACTTTATGGCAAACGACAACAGCGAGGTAAGTTCCGAAAACCCTAGTGATGAGTTTGCATTTGATGAATTATTTGAAGCTTTCAATGAACTAGTAGATGATTTTAAAGTTTTGAAAAGAAATATAAATCTTTGAAAAATGATAACTCAATTCTTATTAAAGAAAAAGATGATCTTACCAATGAAATTAAAATGCTGAAATCTGAAAAAGAAAATATGACAAAAGAAAGAGAATCAATTTCCAATGAAATAATAAGCTAAAGAAGGAAGTTGATAAATATAAGAATATTATTGATAAATTTACTTATAGTTCTGAAAAACTTAATTTATTGTTAAGCAATCAAAGAGCTATATATGATAAAGCTGGTTTAGGATATAGACCTAACTTAAAACAAAAATTTGTCAAAAACTTTTTTAGAAAAGAATAAAATAGAGATAATGTTACATGTCATTATTGTAACAAGAAAGGCCATAAAACCTATGAATGTGATGCAAGAAATAGTAACAAAAAATTAAATAATAAAGGCAAGAAAATATGGGTTCCCAAAGGAACGATCTTTTATGCTACTAACCATGAAGGACCCAAGAAGGCTTGGGTACCTAAATATAAGACTTAATTATTTTTGCAGGAGTGTCTTGCGGCCAAAAATTCAAAGCGAAAATGGTATCTCGATAGCGGCTGCTCAAGACACATGATGGGTGACAAGGATCAATTCATCACCCTTGAGAGCAAAAGAGGAGGAGTTGTTTCATTTGGTGACAATGGCAAAGGCCAAATCATGGGGTTTGGTAAAATTCAAATAACTCCCTCCACATATATTGAAAATGTTTTATATGTCAATGGTTTGAAACATAATCTAATAAGTATTATAGCCAATTATGTGATAAAGGTTTTAAAGTATCATTTGAAGCATCAATTTGCACTGTTTCTAATCCATTGATAATAGCATTGTTTTTATTGGAAATAGAAATGACAATGTATACTTGATTGATTTAGACAATTTGTCTACTAGTAATCATTGCTTATTGCTAATAATGCTAATATGAATGAGATTGGTTGGTTGTGGCATCGAAGATTAGGTCATACAAGCACACACCTTATTTTAAAATTAATTAAAATGGATTTAGTAAAAGGACTTCCATAACTAGACTTTGAAAATAACAAAATTTGCGATGCATGTCAATTTGGAAAATAAACTATAAATTCTTTTAAAACCAAAAATATTATCTCCACTTCTAGGCTACTTGAACTACTTCACATGGATTTTTTTGGACCTACTAGAACCACAAGTCTAGGAGGAAAGAAATATGGTCTTGTGAGTATAGATGATTACTCTAGATACACTTGGGTATTTTTTTTAGCTCATAAGGATGAGACCTTTCCATTATTTTTAAAATTCTTCAAGAAGGTCACAAATGAGAAAAACAACACCATAGTGTCTCTAAGAAGTGATCATGGTACTGAATTTGAAAATTATTTATTTGAAAACTTTTGCATAGAAAATGGAATTCATCATAATTTTTCAACACCTAGAACACCACAACAAAATGGAGTAGTTGAAACAAAAATAGAACTTTAGAAGACATGGCCCGTACCATGCTATGTGAAAGCAACTTACCAAAATACTTTTGGGCGGAAGCTATAAACACGGCATGCTACATTCTTAATAGAGCTTTAATTAGGCCAATCATTAAGAAAACTCCTTATGAACTATGGAAAAATAGAAAACCAAACATAAGTTACTTTCATGCATTTGGTTGTAAATGTTTCATTCATAATAATGGCAAAGATAATCTAGAAAAATTTGATGCAAAATCTGATAAAGGCATTTTCTTAGGATATTCAACATCTAGTAAAGCCTATAGAGTGTTTAACAAGAGAAACTTAATTGTAGAAGAATCTATTCATATAATTTTTGATGAATCTTTAGCATCTAGTTCTGAAAAGATTGATGATGAGGAAGATACAAACATTCTAGAAAGAGATAATAAAAATTAAATATAGATGTATCTTCGGATCATGAACAAAAAGCTAAGGATAATGATTCTCCTAATGTTGATGTTGTTGAAGCAAATCATAATGATGTAGATCTTCCTAGAGACTGGAGATATGCCTATGGTCATCCTAAAGAATTAATTATAGGTGATCCATCTCAAGGAGTAAGAACTAGATCATAAATGAGAAACATCAATAATCATCTTGCATTTGTATCTCAAATTGAACCTAAAACTATTGAAGAAGTAGAAAAAGATAATAATTGGATGTTAGCTATGCAAGAAGAATTAAATCAATTTACTAGAAATAATGTTTGGACTCTTGTAGATAGACCTAAAGATCACTCTGTTATAGGATCAAAATGGGTATTTAGAAATAAATTAGATGAAAATGGCATAGTAATTAGAAACAAAGCTAGATTAGTTGCAAAAGGATATAATCAAGAAGAAGGAATTGATTTTGATGAAACTTTTGCACCTGTAGCTAGACTAGAAGCAATTAGATTATTACTTACATTTGCATGTCATATGCATATCAATTTATTTCAAATGGATGTTAAAAGTATATTTTTAAATGGATTTATAAATGAAGACGTTTTTGTTGAACAACCACCTGGTTTTGAAGATCATGAATTTTCAAATCATGTTTTTAAATTGCATAAAGCACTATATGGTTTAAAACAAGCACCTAGAGCTTGGTATGAAAGATTAAGTAAATTTCTGATTGAAAATGATTTTATAAGAGGACATGTTGATAAAACACTATTTTTGAAAAGAAAAGACAAGGATTTATTAGTAGTACAAATATATGTTGATGATATTGTATTCGGTGCTACTAACAATTTGTTATGTCAAGAATTTGCTAAGTTGATGCAGGGTGAGTTTGAAATGAGCATGATGGGAGAACTCAACTTCTTCCTAGGACTTCAAATCAAGAAAGCAAAGAAGGAATTTTCATCAATCAAGCCAAATACACAAAAGAACTGCTCAAGAAGTTTGGAATGGAGTCAATCAAACCACTTGGAACTCCTATGAGTCCTTCATGCAAGCTGGACAAAGATGAAGATGGTAAGAAAGTAGATCAAAAATATTACAGAGGTATGATCGGATCTCTTCTTTACCTAACACTAGTAGATCAGATATAATGTTTGCTGTATGTCTATGCGCTAGATTTTAATCTGAACCTAAAGAATCTCACTTAATTGCTGTAAAAAGAATATTAAGATATTTAAGTGGAACTAAAAATGTAGGTTTATGGTATTCTAGAGACTCAACATTAAACTTGATTGCATATTCTGACTCTGACTATGCTGGATGTAAATTAGATAGAAAAAGCATAAGTGGAGCATGTCAATTCTTAGGTAGTAACTTAATCTCTTGGTTTAGCAAAAAGAAAAATTCGGTTGCATTATCTACTGCTGAAGCAGAATATGTTGCAGCTGGAAGTTGCTGTGCTCAAATCCTTTGGATTAAGAGACAACTTGAAGATTACGGCATAACACTTGATAAAACTCCAATTAGATGTGATAACACAAGTGCAATAAATCTAACTAAAAATCCAATTCAACATTCAAGAACAAAACACATTGAAATTAGATATCACTTTATAAGAGAAATGTAGCTAATAATGAAATTTGTCTTGAATATGTTAATACTGAAGAACAATTAGCTGATATATTTATAAAACCTTTGAGTGAAGAGAGATTTTGTTATCTTAGAGGTGAATTAGGGATATGTGACCTTTGGATTGATTTTGATACTCTAAGGAATGACTTTCTAGATCTATATTAATTCTTGATATTCCTTTCATAATTTTAAGGACAAATTATCTAGTCATCTGAGTAACTTGATTCTTCATACTCCAAAATTTTATCAAGATTTTATCGAATTTATTTTGATAAGTTTCAGATGTTTGAATCTCAATTATTTTTCTTTGAAACTGTTGTTGGAGTTGACACCTCAGAATGAGGAGTCGACACCTTTGTCTGTGTCGCTCTCGGTCCCTGACCTTGGAGCCGACACCCGTATAAGTGGAGCCGACTCCAGTTCGAGCGCTGACTGTGTTAGCGATTTGGAGTCGACACCCAACTTTGCGGGAGTCGACACCTAGGAATCCCAAATCGATTTATTAGGGCAGAGTCGACACCTCGTCATTTCGTAACCTTTCGAATCCTCCACCAAATACCTCCAAAACTCTCTCAAAGCCTCCCCATCTCTAATTCCACTCTATCCAAGCTTTCCTAAGGATCCAATGGCACCTAAGAGGAGAGGTTCGGTAATTGGAGTGCCTGTGGTGACCGGAAAACGCTCGTGAGGCAACCCGTTCGCGAGCCGTCTCCAAGCGAGGATTCCTCCACCGATTCAGACAATCCCAACACCACTTCACCTCAGGTAGATACCCTAGCAGGAGGGTAATCAAAATGGGTAGGAAAGTTGACTTTGAGTTCTTTCAATCCGAGGGTTTTTCGATTGGTAATCAACTCAAGGAGCTTGGATGGGATAGAGTTTGATCTCTTGATGTTCCTACTTACCCAGCACTAGTGAAAGAATTTTACTTTAATTTGTCGAGAAGTGATGGTGGTTTAGTGAGCTCTGTTAGAGGCAAACGGATTCATCTTACATTTCAAAAATTAGGCAATCTCCTAAGCATCCCCATTATCGGATTAGCAGCCGATGTGCACAGTGAGAGATCAGCGGCCCTATCAAGGATGTTAGGAAGAGATGTTGAAGAATTTGAGGAGATTAGGGCTAACCAGTTGCCCTTGGAATTAAGATTGCTACACAACATTTGCAGCAGGATTTTGTTCCCAAAGACCGAACGTTTTGAGTATGTCTCCGAGCGGGACATTGTTGTGATGGACAGTGTATTGACCGATCAACCTATCAACCTAGCTGCTATGATGATATTTTATATGCCGAGGCTGGAGGAAAGAGAAGATCATCACTACCCTACGGCATGGTTTTAACTATGGTATTCAGAAGCCAAGGGGTTGTAATTTTGGACAATGAACCCTCCAAGAACCTGAGACACACTGATTATTACAGTTTGGCCACTTTGCATATGATGGGATTTGTAAAGGTGAACGGCAATGGGAAAGGAAAGGTAACTTGGATGAGAGAGCCCCTGAGCCTAGACTTTCTGGACCTTGTGAGGCTGGTCCATCTGTGAGGGTTCCCTCTCTGCAGCCGAGGAGTCCAGTTCCTGCCCCTGCACCAGCTCATATTCATGTTCAGCCATCCTCTTCATCAGTTAGATTTTCAGACCTTCAAATGGAGCAACTCAAATGTTTGCTTGCTGCTCAGAAGGATGAACTGAAGACTGAGTTTGATAACAAATTTATGAATCTTAAAGAAACTCTTTATTCCTTAGATGATCGGATTGCCAAAATAGAATCTACTCTTAGCTCTTCTGCTGGATCTTTAAGTAGTGATTTGAAGAATATATTTGAAGAACTTAAAGATATATGTGGAGATTCTGAGACCTATTCAAAGTGCAATGCAGAGCTTCAAGATAAAATTATGACTGCTTGCTCTTTTGTTGATAGAAGGTTGAAAGAATTTGTAGCCACTCAGAGTGATGGAATGCAAAAGATTCTAGATCATTTGACAAGAATCATTAGAACCAACTTGTAGTTTTTATGTTGTTTAATGTCTTGATGGAATGAAAATTTAGTTTTGATGTAATGAAAATTTAGTTTTGATGTAATGAATGTTTAGCTTTTGATGTAATGAAGTTTAAGCTTTGATGTAATGAAAGTAGCTTTTTTTTGTAATACTTGACTTCAATAAATGAAATTATCTTTTGATCTATCAATCTTATCTTTTGACTTAACTTTTCTTTATCTTTTTGTTGATTACAAAAAAGGGGGAGAAAGTTATGTCGTATATGCATTGATTAGTTATTCTTTAATTGGCATTTATTTAATTGGTATCAAATATGAAGAACAATTGATAAATATGTAAAACAATAGGAAGATACAATTGATAATTTGAACTTCAGAGGGGGAGCTACCTTATTCAGGGGGAGCTTGCTTGTGAGGATCACTTTCTTGAAAATTTTAATTTAAGAATACTTTGCATATACTCAATGTTTTTATAATCATCAAAAAGGGGAGATTGTTGACCCAATTATTGATTTTGATGATTAATAAGGAATTGAGTATATTTATTTGATTACTAAAAGATTTGACAAGTGGTTCAGCGCTTAAAAATATTTGATCGATTTAAAGGTATTAAGAAATGAGTTTTGAATCAATTGCAAATCATAAGTTTCAAAGTTTCAGGACCTGGAGTTGACACCTAGAATTCCTGAAGCCGACCCCATGACCAGTCAAATATTCTTTTGATTTTTGATACGGTCCAGAGCCGACACCTAGAGTTTCGAAGCCGACACCCAGAGTTTCAGAGTCGACACTTACAGTGTCTGGAGCCGACTCCGATGCGGGACAGAATGCTTATTTTTTGAGCATCTTGGAGCCGACACACACAGTATTCTGGAGCCGATACCTAACTTTTTCGGAGCCGACTCCTCAACGAACTCAGAACTTTCTATTTTTGGATAAACGACTTGGAGCCGACACCTGAAAAGTTGAAGCCGACTCCAACCTATCTGGGACGAAAATTTAAAATGCCAGATCAGCTCTAACGGTAATATTTCCTTTTTACCTAACTTCTTACAGATATATTTTGTTTCCAGGTACATTCCAATGGCTAGTTTTCTTTCAAAAATGGATTAAAAGAAATCTATAAGAAGGGGGAGAACACCCGTTTAAAAATAACAACGGAAAAAAGAAAAAGAGGGAGAATATCCAAATCAAAAATCCGAGAAGTCTTGAGCCTGAAATCTAAGAGAGAAGTATTCAAATTCAAATCCTTCCACTTCACAAAGCTCAAAGAAGAATCCAAGGCGCTCAAGTTTGAAAAATCAAAGGATTCACAAAAAGGGGAAGAAGCTCTGTTTTGAAGATTTTTCAACTTTCATCTGAAACATTTGCAATGAATCAAAGCTGAGGCCTGATTCAACATCTCCAAAGAGAAGAGGACAAGAAGAAAAGCTCAAATCCAATCCACTTCAAACAGGCTTTCTAAACCTTGTTCATTTATTTGAATATTTGCTCATTTAAGGAGCTGTCTTGTATCTTAAACATTATTCTTACTTGTTTGTGCTAGTTCAATCAGGGGGATTGAACTAGTGGAGGTTGTACACCTCGGGTCAAGCTAGTTTAGCTTGAGTTTAGGATTTGTGCTGGTGAGCCCAGAAAACTGGCTGGGTTTGTTGTGATCCCGGGTAAAACAACAAGTTGTAAGTTGTGATCTTGAAAAATAACTCGACTGTAATCAAGAGGATTATAGTGTGAACCCAAGTGAATCTTGGGAGTGGACGTAGGTGTTGGATACACCGAACCACTATAAAATCTTTGAGTTTGCCATGCTTCTATTATCTCTATCTCTATCTCCTTGTTTGTGCTTTATATTTGCATTGCATTTAATTTTATTTATCTTAAAGCCAATAGTTTTTAAAAGGTTAAATTTTTAAAGAACCCAATTCACCCTCCCCCCTCTTGGGTTGCCATCTGGGCCAACAGAACACTCACCTACCTGAAGCCTGACAAGGTAATGATAAATTAGAAAGAGGATGGAGGTACGTTCTCAGTCACCCTAAAGATCAAATTATAGGTGGTCCATCTCATGGAGTTAGAACTAGATCATCATTTAGAGATGCTTATAATAACTTAGCATTCATATCTAAAATTGAACCTAAATATTATGATGATGCTAAAAATGATGTTGATTGGATTAATGCCATGCATGAGGAACTTCACCAGTTTGAAAGAAATAATGTATGGACTCTTACTGAAAGACCTCATGATCATCAAATTATTGGAACTAAATGGGTTTTTAGAAACAAACTGGATGAACATGGCAATATAATTAGAAATAAAGCAAGATTAGTAGCTAAGGGTTATAATCAAGAAGAGGGAATTGATTTTGATGAGACTTATGCCCCTGTTGCTAGATTAGAAGCTATTAGATTACTTCTTGCTTATGCTTGTTTTATGAATTTTAAACTATATCAAATGGATGTTAAAAGCGCTTTCTTGAATGATACATTGCCGAACAAGTTTTTGTGGAACAACCATTTTTGTGGAACAACCACCCGGATTTGAAAATTACTTGTTTCCAAACCACGTTTTTAAATTGAACAAAGCTTTATATGGTTTAAAACAAGCATCCCGGGCTTGGTATGAAAGATTAAGCAAATTATTGATCAGTAATGACTTTATTCGAGGAAATGTGGATACAACTTTATTTATTAAAAGACAAGATAAAGATATATTAATTATTCAAATCTATGTTGATGATATCATATTTGGTGTCACTAATGATTCTTTGTGCAAGGACTTTGCTAAGCTTATGCAGGGAGAGTTCGAGATGAGTATGATGGGAGAGCTGAACTACTTCCTCGGACTACAAATCAAACAAAGCAAAGACGGGATCTTCATAAGCCAATCTAAATATATCAAAGAAATGATCAAGAAGTTTGGCATGGAGACATCCAAAATGATCGGTACCCCTATGAGCTCATCGTGTAGACTTGAATCTTATAATACTGAAAAACTATTGATTTGAAATTATATAGAGGCATGATAGGATCATTGTTATATTTAACTGCTAGTAGACCGGATATTTTATTCAGTGTTTGCATGTGTGCTAGATATCAAGCCAATCCTAAAGAATCACACTTGCTTGCTGTTAAAAGAATACTTAAATATTTAAATGAACAGTAAATTTAGGTTTATGGTATGACAAACAATCTAGCATTGACTTAATAGGATACACTGATTCAGATTTTGCTGGATGTAAACTAGATAGGAAATCAACCAGTGGAACTTGCCAGTTTCTAGGTGTTAACTTAATTTCATGGTTTAGCAAAAACCAAACTTCAATAGCACTGTCTACGGCTGAAGCCGAATACGTTGCAGCTGGAAGTTGCTGTGCTCAAATCTTATGGATTAAGCAACAGCTAGAAGACTATGGCATTAAATAAAAAGCCATACCTATAAAATGCGATAATACAAGTGCAATCAGCTTAACTAAAAATCCTATTCAACATTCCAGAACCAAACATATTGAAATTAGACATCATTTCATTAGAGATCATGTTAACAATGGAAATGTTGTTATTGAATTTTTAAATACCAAAAACCAAATTGCTGATATTTTCACTAAGCCTCTAGATGAAACAAAATTTTATGAAATTATAAGAGAATTAGGAATGTTTGATCCTACTACTTAATGAATCAGTTGATAAAATACTTTTATGCTTTTTGATATTTGAAAACTAAAGTTGCATGACATCTTTCAATCAAGTCTCTTTATGGAATTGAATGCATTAAGTGTGCTAGAAGTTAACTAGACTTTAAAGTTGAATTAATGGAGTGATGTGGCTGGTGTAGCCACAAGGGCAATTTCGGTAAAACCAAAACATTAGTGTGCCCAGCATCTCCAAGCCTATCGAGTCAGCCCCGACCATTCCTGGTCGGCCCCTCTTGGCCCCGGCGTCTCCAAGCCTGCCGAGTCAGCCCCGACCATTCCTGGTCGGCCCCTCTTGGCCCCGGCGTCTCCAAGCCTGCCGAGTTGGCCCCGACCATTCCTGGTCGGCCCATCTCGGCCCCGGCATCTCCAAGCCTACCGAGTCGGCCCCGACCATTCCTGGTCGGCCCTGCTCGGCCCCAGCGTCTCCAAGCCTGCCGAGTCGGCCCCGACCATTCTTGGTCGGCCTCGCTCGGCCCCGGCGTCTCCAAGCCTGCCAAGTCGGCCCCGACCATTCCTGGTCGGCCCCGCTTGGCCTCGGCATCTCCAAGCCTGCCGAGTCGGCCCCGACCATTCCTGGTTGGCCCCGCTCGGCCCCGGCGTCTCCAAGCCTGTCGAGTCAACCCCGACCATTCCTGGTCGGCCCCTCTCGGCCCTGGCATCTCCAAGCCTATCGAGTCGGCCCCGACCATTCCTGATCAGCCCCGATCGGCCCCAGCAGCTCCATGCCCACCGAGTCGGTCCCAACCATTCCTGGTTGGCCCCTCTCGGCCCCGGCATCTCCCAGCCTGCCGAGTTGGCCCCGCTCAGCTCGGACAGCTCCAGGCCCGCCGAGTCGGCCTCGACCATTCTTGGTCGGCCCCGCTCGGCGCCGGCGTCTCCCAGCCTGCCGAGCTGGCCCCGACCATTTCTGGTCGGCCCCTCTCGGCCCTGGCGTCTTCCAACCCGCCGAGTCGGCCCCAACCATTCCTGTTCGGCCCCTCTTGGCCTCGGCGTCTTCCAGCGTGCCGAGTCGGCCCAACTCAGCCCCAACAGCTCCAGGCCCGCCGAGTCGGCCCCGACCATTCCTAGCCGGCCCTACTCGGCCCCGGCGTCTCCAAGCCCGCCGAGTCGGCCCTGACCATTCCTGGTCGGCCCTGCTCGACCCCGGCATCTCCAAGCCTGCCGAGTCGGCCCCGACCATTTCTGGTCGGCCCCTCTCGGCCCCAACATCTCCAGTCCGCTGAACCAGCCCCGACCATTCCTGGTCGGCCCAGCCCCGGCACTTCCTAGTCGGCGAGGTTGGCCCCGGCCATCCCTGGTCGACCCAGCTCAGCCTCGGCTCCCTCGGAAGAGTCGAGACTTCCTAGTTTCCTCCAAATTTATCCCAGCAGGGCCCTGGTAGCTCAGGACGCCACCTCTCTGATCCGCGCTGCCTGACAACGCCAGATCCAACTACCCACTGGCCATGCTGCTGATGGGACTGGACCCAACTACCCAATAGCCCCACTAGCTGATGGGACTTAGCCCACCATCGCCATTTTCTCCCTTCGATGGGACATGACCCACCAACCAGTCCAGGTTCACACAACTCCCAAGAACTCCACGAACATTCCCTTTTCACAGAATCCCACGTGATCATGCAAGTGTCAACCCCTATAAAGAGGTGAATCCACTCAATAATCAGGTATGAGCGATAACCCCAAGAAATTGCTATCCTAGCACCCATATAGGAATCCCTCCTCCCTGGGAACACTTTTTTCATCTGAAAAGAGCTCATTCAAGCTCCTCCTTAGTTGTGACCTCGATTGCTAACTTGAGTGTCGGAGGGTCCCACCGGAGAATCCCTCCGGTCTTGGGGCTTTTTGCAGGTAACTCGATGGAGCGAAGATCCTCTAATCAATCCGCTTTCTCATCCCAACATTCAGGACCAGTGATCAGGCGTCATCAGATTGGCGCGCCAGGAAGGAGGCTAGTGCAGGACGCAGTAGGTATCTAGGGCCTCCCTGTGCTACATCTCACCGAACTCTACTCCCCCAACTTTTCTTCTTGAAGCGATGGTGGTGACACGAGCTCAGGACGCTTCCGTTAGCTATCCAGCGAGGCTTCCCCCTCCAGTTAGGCAGCAGGAGGCCAATCCCCCTGCTATCGATCCTCCCGTCACCTACCCACCACCAGATGTAGCTGTTCAAACAGCGGAGCGACTAGCGACCCTCTCCCAGCAAGTCCAAACTCTAACCGCTATGGTCCACGGGCTCCAGCAGCAGCAGTCCGTGGCCACCCAGCACCAGACCGCTCCCCCCGCTAGTCAGCAATCGGCGAGGGAGGCTCTCCTTGGCGGGAGGCCAGTCAGCGGGAGGCTGGTCGTCGCCCAGCTTCCCCTAGGAAGCCTCGCCGCGAGCCCCCAAGCGGCCATGGTCCCCTGATTATGGCCCCAGCAAACTTCCTCCCGAGCTGCATCATCAGGAGGAGCCAAAGCGGAAGTCCCGAATCCCGCATCCTTCTCCTTCTCTTTCTTCCTCTTCTTCCTCCTTCGAACCATCCTGGAGGGCCACGGCAATCAGCCGCCAAGCGGAGGAACGCCTGGACGAGTACAATAGGCGACTAGATGAACTCGCCAAGAAAATCAATCACCAACCGGAGAAAGAGTTTGACACCCGTCCTCCTTACACCCATCGGATATTGGAGGAGCCTGTTGCCTCCATATTCCACTTCCCCCAGGTAGATCCGTACGACGGTATGACAGATCTTCTCGACCATCTCGAGAGCTATAAAGCAATGATGCAAGTCCAAGGCGCTTCGAACGCCCTTCTCTGCAAAGCCTTTACCGCCACTCTACGGAAGGCCGCTCGCGCGTGGCACTCGCACTGCCCCCTCACAGCATCGACTCCTTCCAAGAGCTGGAGAAGGCCTTTCTGGCACATTTCGATGCCTACCGGCGGATTCCAAGGGTAGCGGACAGCCTCTTCTCATGCACCAGAAGGAGGGGGAGTCGCTGCGGGACTTTGTGTCCTGGTTCAAGGCTGCCGCCCTCGAAGTCTACCATCTACGACGCGGTAGCGACATTAGCGCTGAAGCGGGGACTCCTCCCATCTGCTTCACCTTCTCCTTGGACAAAAAACCCTCGAGCTCTTACTCTGACCTCCTCCTCCGGGCTCAAAAGTACATCCGTGCGGATGAGGCTGACTTCACCCCCGAGAATCTTCAAGGAGCTCCAGTCACAAGCCCGCTGCCCTGAGCTGAGTGGACCCCCTCGATACCGACATCTGACCCGCCTTGTCGATCCGACAATAGGCGCCGAAGCCCTGTCCCCGACGAGAGCAAGCTCACGCCTCTTCTCGCCCCTCAATCCAATATCCTGATGGAGATCGAGGGCGAGCTTACCTCCAGCGCCCTCCTCCCATGAAGAAAGGTCCTCCCCGCAACAAAAGCTGTTACTGCCGATTCCACCGGGATTATGGCCATGACACTGATAGCTGCTACAGCTTGAAGTGGGCCATCGAGGAGCTCATTTAGCGGGGCTACCTCAGCAAATATGTTCAGAAGGCACCGCAACCGCTGTCGGCCCTCATGGGACCTCCACCTGTTCAAGCCGCGATCGACAATGCCCCCACGAAACGGACGGTCGGAATGGTGTCCTAGGGATCAGCCTCTGCATCTAAGCGGCCGAGAGGGAGGAGGCGCCGAATAATGTAATTCCTGGGGGGAATCTACTGTTATGAAAATGTTAACAATGAAGGCGTCGTCATCTCTATGACGATCGCCAAGCATCCTGTAAAAAGGATATTAGTTGATAGTGGCAGCTCAGCTGACATCCTTACTTACGATGCTTTTGTTCAGATGGGATTATCTCTAGACTCCCTTCAGCCTGTGGCAGCCCCGTTGGTCGGGTTCACTGGGACTCTGTAAGGGTTGAAGGCGAGATACCTTTGCCTGTGACAGCCGGAACGCCGCCATGCCAAAGCACAGTGATCATGAAATTCCTGGTCGTGAGGGTCCCCTTGGCGTACAATGCCATTCTCGGGCGTCCAGGTCTGAACCTTTTGGATGCAGTTATCTCCACCCGATGTTTACTGGTATAGTTCCCCACTAGTGCAGGAGTTGGAGAGATGCGCGGTGAGACTAGCCCGGTCCTGCCCTGTTATCATGCGGCATCAAGTCCTCTGGAAGCTGAACCAGCTTTAGAAGCATCGACCCCAGAGACTCTAGCAAGGGAGGGGAACCAGCTGAGCACCTCTTAACTTTCCCTCTTGGAGACGACCCGGTGAAGACCGTCCGTGTCGGCGGACTCCTTCCCCAGAGGATCGGGAGCGCCTCTTGACCTTTTGCAGGCTAACTCAGACATTTTTGCTTGGTCAGCGTCTGATATGCCCGGCATCCCTCCGGAGGTAATCACCCACAAGCTCAACATTGACCCACGGCACCGTCGATCCGCCAAAGGAAGAGAAGCTTCGCTCCTGATCGGTAAAAGGCTATTGACGAGGAAGTCAACAAGCTGCTCAGTGCCGGCCACATCCGGCAGGCACACTACCCTAGTTGGCTGGCTAATGTGGTCATGGTAGGTAAGGCAAATGGGAGCTGGAGAATTTGCATAGACTTCACCGACCTCAACAAAGCATGTCCGAAAGACAGCTTTCCCTGCCAAGGATAGATCAGCTGGTGGATTCTACCTCCGGCATGAACTCCTCAGCTTCATGGACGCCTTCTCCGGATATAATCAGATAAGGATGGACCCCAGCGACGAAGAGCACACATCCTTTGTGAAGGAGAAAGGCATTTATTGCTACAAAGTGATGCCTTTTGGCCTCAAGAATGCAGGGGCAACCTACCAAAGGTTGATGAATAGTGTTCCAGGACCAGCTAGGCCGAATATGGAGGTCTATGTAGATGACATGCTGACAAAGAGCACCCGCGCCTCCGATCACGTCTCCAACTTGGAGGAAACCTTTAACAACCTCCGTCGTTTCCAAGTCAGGCTGAACCCCAAGAAATGTGCTTTCAGGGTCACGGTGGGCAAGTTCCTGGGTTTCATGGTGACCCGGCAGGGGATCGAGGCGAACCCAAAGAAGATCAGCGCCATACTCGACATGAGGCCACCATCCAGCAAGAAGGAAGTGCAGCGACTAACAAGGAGGATAGCGGCTCTAAGCCGTTTCCTCTCCAAATCGGCCGAGAGATGCTTGCCTTTCTTCAAGGCCCTGCGGAAGATGAACAGCTTCGAGTGGACGGATGACTACCAGAAAGCCTTCGACGGGTTGAAGGTGTTCCTGTCCTCTCCGCCGCTCCTATCCAAGCCAAGAGACGGGGAAAGTCTCTTCCTCTACTTAGCTGCTTCTTCGAAGCCGTTAGCTCAGTCCTGGTGCGTCTCGATGCCGACGGAACCCAGAGACCCGTCTATTATGTGAGCAAGGTCCTTCATGATGCAGAAGTTAGATACTCCAAGATAGAGAAAGTTATTTTTGCCCTGATAGTTTCCGCCCAGCGCCTCCGCCCATACTTTCAAGCTCATCCTATCGTGGTGCTCATGGATCAGCCCCTTCGAGCCATCCTGGCTCGTCCGGATACCTCAGGCCGACTCGCTAAGTGGGCCATCAAGCTAGGAGAGTTTGACCTCTCCTTCCAGGCACGACCGGCTCTGAAGTCCCAAGTTTTAGCTGACTTTCTAGTTGAATGCACTTGGGCAGAGGAGGCGACTGAAGAGGTTGCCAAGGAACAGTGCGAGCCTGAACCAAACGGCGATGGAGAAACTTGGAACCTTCATGTGGATGGCGCATCAAACTCTCAGGGAAGCGGCGCCGGCCTCATTCTTGCCGGGCCGGGGGGAGAGAGGACAGAATGTGCCCTGCGGTTTCTATTCGAGGCCACCAACAATCAAGCTGAATACGAAGCCCTGCGGGCCGGATTAAGGCTAGCCCAAGAGTTTGGAATAAGGCATCTCAGAGCTTTAGACTCGCAACTCGTCTCCAGGCAAATCAACGGAGAATACGAGGCGCGTGACCCTGTTATGACTCAGTACTTGAGCAAGGTTCAGCTTTTGATCTCCCGCTACCTTACTTCAGTATTAGTTACATTCCCAGAGTGAGAATGCCAAGGCCAACATCCTCTCTCGTCTGGCTACCTCTGCCGACGGCATGGCAAGGGATGCTTACATTGAATATTTAGAAAGGCCTAGCATAGAGGATAGCGAGGAAGTCCTCCCGCTCACCCAAGAGCCCATATGGATGGATGCCTACGTCCGCTATCTCACTGATGGCACACTCCCTGATGACGCAATGAAGCCAGGCTGCTCAAGTGGAGGGCCTCCAAATTCATCCTCTCGACGGGCATCTATACAGAAGGTCGTTCTCCTACCCCTGCTCAAGTGTGTAGGACCCATCGACGCCGACTACATCCTCAGAGAAATCCACGAGGGCATCTGTGAAAATCATCTGGGGGGCAGATCCTTAGCCCAAAAGGCTCTCCGTCAGGGATACTTCTGGCTCACTATGAGGGAGGACGCGCTAAATTAGTTCAAAAATGCGATGGTTGTCAGCGCCACGCACACATTCAACATCAACCATCTACCCCACTGAACCCGCTCTCAGCCCCATGGCCTTTCGCTCAATGGGGAATGGACATCCTTGGGCCATTCCCCCCAGCTTCAGGGCAACGGAGATTCTTGCTAGTCGCCATCGACTACTTCACCAAATGGGTCGAGGTCGAGGCACTGGCCAAGATCACTGAAAGCAAAGTCAAAGCTTTCTTCTGGAAGTCGATCATATGCCGATTTGGCCTGCCTCACACCCTCGTCACGGACAACGGCCGCCAATTCAATAATGAAGCATTTAAAGCCTTCTGTGACGAACTAGGCATTCATCACATATTCACTTCTGTCGGACACCCCAAACCAACGGAAAGGCCGAGGTCATGAACCGCACCATCCTCAGAGGACTCAGAACTCAGCTAGACTGATCCAAAGGTCGGTGGGTGGAAGAGCTCCCCAGTGTGATATGGGCTTACCACATGACCCCCAGAGCCCCGATGGGCGAGACTCCCTTCAACCTTGCCTTCGGATCCAAAGCTGTCATTCCCGTCAAGATCGGACTACCCAGTCCACGTGTGGAGTCCTTCAACGAGGAAAACAACTCCACGCTGATTCGAGCAAATTTGGACTTCATCGACAAGGCGCATGATCGATCGAGGCTGCGCATGGTGACCTTTCGTCAGCGAGTGGCCAAGTACTACAATGCTCGAGTTCGTCTCAAGGTTTTTCGCCGCGGAGACTTGGTTTTGAGAAAAGCTGAGGTTTCTAAGCCTACAGAGGGAGGCAAGCTATCCCCCAACTGGGAGAGCCCTTATCGTATCGAGACACTCCACCTAGGGGCATACAAGCTAGAAGAACTCAACGGACAACCCATTCCATGTACCTGGAATGCGGATAACCTCCGCCAATATTATCAATGATGTATTCCCCTGGGGCATAAGCAATAAAGGAGGTCCCTTCTGATGCCACAGCCTACTCTCCCTCGCACCCAAAGACTAGGTCTCTCAAAAGGAGCTCACCGGCATCGTGGCTGATGGGACACCACTCGGCCCCGGCACAACGGTGCCCCCGAGTTGGTTAAGACCCTAACAGCTCTGTACCCGATTGAGTCGCCCCTCAGGCAGCACACAAATCCCTGAGGTGGTTTAAAAGGAGCTCACCGACATCGCGGCTAATGGAACACCACTCGGCCCCGGCACGGCGATGCCCCTGAGTCGGTTAAGACCCTAACAGCTCCGTATCCGGTCGAGTCACCCCTCAGACGGCACACAAACCCCTGAGGTGGTTTAAAAGGAGCTCACCGGCATTGCGGCTAATGGGACACCACTCGGCCCGATACGGTGGTGCCCTCGAGTCGGTTAAGACCCTAACAGCTTCGTACCCGGTCGAATCGACCCTCAAGTGACACACAAACCCCTGAGGTAGTTTAAAAGAAGCTCACCGGCATCGCGGCTAACGGGACACCACTCGGCCCCGACACGGTGGTGCCTTCGAGTCGGTTAAGACCCTAACAGCTTCATACCCGATCGAGTCACCCCTCAAGCGGCATACAAACCCTTGAGGTGGTTCAAAAGAAACTCACCAGCATCGCGGCTAACGGGACACCACTCGGCCTTGGCACGGCGGTGCCCCCGAGTCGGTTAAGACCCTAACAGCTCCGTACCCGATCGAGTCGCCTCTCAGGCAGCACACAAACCCCTGAGGTGGTTTAAAAGGAGCTCACCGGCATCGCGGCTAATGGGATACCACTCGGCCCCGACACAGTAGTGCCCCTGAGTCGGTTAAAACCCTAACAGCTCCGTACCCAATTGAGTCGCCCCTCAGGCAGCACACAAACCCTGAGGTGTTCAAAAGGAGCTCACCGGCATCGCGGCTAACGGGACACCACTCGGTCCTGGCACGACGGTACCCCCAAGTCGGTTAATCAATGATTTTAATTAAGTATTTTAGAGAATTAAGTATTTAATTAGTCAAAATCATAAGAAAAATCAAGTCCATACTTGAGCCTTGCTTTAAGTGCAAAATTCAGTACTTAGAGTCGACTCCTATAATCAAAGAGCCGACTCTGGTATGCTCTGGCACTTTGGCACGCTCTCGAGTCAACTGCAATAGAGAACGAGTCGACTCAGTCAGAAAAACGGAGAAACTACATTTCTACGACAAGCTCGAGTCAACTCCTATAGAAGCTCAAGTTGACTTGGACAGAGTTACAGAGAGTAGCAATTTTGACGTTCAGCTCGAGTTGACTCCCGAAGCAGTTCGAGCCAACTCCAAGTGAACTCGAGTCGACCCCTAGAAAAGTTAGAGACAACTCCTCTACGAGTAGATAACCAACTTTTGGATATCCTGCGTTCGAGCCGACTCACAACCTATTCGAGTCGACTCGAGGCTGTCAAGAGCTGACTCCAAAACTATCAAAGATGACTCTAGAACCTAACATTTCTTTAACTGTCTTCAATGGCTCTTCTTTATTCGTGCAATACTCTTTCAACTACTAACAACGGCTAGTTACCATCCAAAAAGAAGATTTGGAAGAAGATTATAAGTAAGAGCTCTGGGTTGATTCAGAAGAAGAGAAGAGGAAAACGAAAAAGAGAAATCAAGAGGGAAAGTTCAAAACTTCAAAAGCCCTAAAGTAAAAACAAAGGTCAAGAAAAATCCCAATCATCTAAAGAAAATCTTGAGGATTTTTCATCAACTCAAAAGTAAAAGAAGAGAGCCCTAGATCTGATTTGAGCTTCAAATGGAAGAATCTTCCAAAAGCTTCAAGTTCTATCTTGAGAAAGATCAAAAGAAAGAAAAAGAAAAAAAAGAAGAAAAAGCTCAACTGCAGAAATCATCTAATCAGGCTCTTTCTATTTATGTTTGATTATCTTTTTTTTATTTGCTCATTTTGAAGCTTTATTCTTGTTGTATTACAACTCTTTATTATCTTTATAAGTTGATTCAATTAGGAGATTGAATCAAAGAAGGCAGTTTAGCCTTGTGCAAGCTAAGGAGGCTTGTGAGAGGTTTTGTGCCGGTAATCCTATGAAAATCAGCTGGATTCATTGTGATCCCGTGATAAAATAACAAGTTTGAGTTGTGAGCTTGCAAAACAACTCCTATGTAATCAGGACGATTATAATGATACCCAAGAGATCCTTGGGAGTGGACATAGATATAGCTAACACTGAACCACTATAAAATTCTTCTATTTACTGTGCTTATCTTTTACTCTCTCTTTATCTCGCATTTTCTATTTAGCTTATTTCGCACTGCACGTATATTTTTTCATAGCATTATTCTTATAAATCATTTTGAAAAGTAGTTTTAAATTTTTAAAAAATCCATTCACCCCTCTCTTGAGTTACCATTTGGGCCAACAGGCCTTGAGTGAAGTCAAAGGGGAATTACAAAATTGCCATAGGTGGTTATATAGCTGCCTAGATTGTAAATGCTCACTGTAAAATGAAAAGATCATGTGCAGAGCATGGTTTGAGGCATTCCAAAACGAAAAGGTGTTTTGAAAAATAATTTTGATAAGAGAATTCATCCAAAGTTGGTTCTAATCATTTGAAAAATGAATCTTCTTTTGAAGCATAAGTCCATTTAAAAAATTGAAATATAAGTCCTTTGTAAAATAAATGCTCCATTTGAATCATAAGTTCATTTGCACTCTTGAAAACTTTTAGACTTGGAAAACACAATCATATAAGTTTCATTTTACCTTTGTGTTACCTTTTTATGACTTGTAGATTAATTTGATTTGAAGTAACACCTTGTTATTGGTGATTCATCTGAAATTAATTTATCTTACAACAAAGTCATTAGTACTATACTTAATTATTTTGTAGTCATTAAAATCAATATGAAGTCAACAGAAATAATCATAATTTACAAATTAGATGTATGATCTCATATCCACTCATTTATTGAGACTAAAATAGTCCATAGTTTCCCACCAAATTCTAAAAGGATCATCTTGTTTTGAAGAAAAAAAAAATAGTTAGGGCCTAAGCCATCTATGGACAAGATAAAATAATTGACATCATTTAATTAATAGCCAAATTTCATGATATATATGTGTTTAATAGCAAATTTCATTCATTCTTTTTTTTTTTTTGTAACAATGCAAACTCCTTAAATAATTTGCATATCCATTCTCATTATTTAAGGTCACAATAGTAGAACGGTTACGACCATAGTTATTATTAAAGTTCTAAGAATTAGTGAAATTAGATATTAATTGAATAATGAAAACCATTTTGTCTTATTTATAAATAAGTATGGTTATAATTGATTTTTATAAGATAAGAGGATTACCTTAAGTTTAGGTGGAAAAAATAATGATAGATTAAAATCTCATTTTATTTGCTTGACTTAACTTATGGACAATTTTTTAAATGTTGCTAAAATGGCCATAACCAACTATTTCTATCCAAACAAAAAGAGGATGAAAAGACAATGCCTAACCATTTCAATGCAATTTTACTATCAAGATAATTTGTTGCACTTAAGTCTCATTTAGCTGAGCTTTTGGAGGGTTCAAAAGTATTTTCAAAGACTTAAAAAAAAGTTGAGTAATTTTATGGCATTTGAAAAAAATTATGGTGCTTCTTAGATTCACTAAATATTGTTAAAAGGAACCTGACGACTCTCAGCTCTTAGATCACCCTTCGGGGTTCAAAAGGAACTTGACGACTCTCAGCTCTCAGGTCATCCTCCGGAGTTCAAAAGGCTTCCGGCAGCCACAACTTAGCCTCAGCAGCTCTAAATCTACCTCAACGGCCAATGGCTAACTGGGTAAGACCTTTATTCAAATTATATACTTGCAACATATTGCTGGTTACTTTCAGCCATCAAGAAGCCCCAAGACAACTCACAGCTAGGAGAGGCCAACTCCCCAGCTCACAGTTGACGGGCACCCATCTCCAAATTTATGACAAAAGAAGAAGACCCAAAGTCAACTCATAGTCAGGAGAAACCGACTCTCCAACTTACAGTTGATGGGCATCTCCTCCCAGGCTCCTCTGAAAGCTGCCGAGCCCCGCAGCTGCTCCCAAGTGGCTCAGCCTCGGCAATTTTATCTCAGGCATCATTATAGCCTCCACGGCTCTATTTCTGCTTCGGCAATTTTATCTCAGCCTCCACGGCTCTATTTCTGCTTCGGCAATTTTATCTCAGTCTCCATGGCTCTATTTCTCCTTCAGCAATTTTATCTCAGCCTCAGTGGCGTCATTGCAACCTCCATGGCTCTATTTCTGCTTCGACAATTTATCTCAGCCTCAGCGGCATCATTGCAGCCTCCATGGCTCTATTTCTGCTTCGGCAATTTTATCTTAGCCTCAGCGGCATCATTGCAGCCTCCACGGCTCTATTTCTGCTTCAGCAATATTATCTCAGCCTCAGCGGCATCATTGCAGCCTCCATGGCTCTATTTCTGCGTCGGCAATTTTATCGCAGCCTCAGCGGCTTTATATCTGCCTCAGCGGCGTTATCGCAGCCTCAGCGGTTTTATCTTTGCCTCAGCGGCTAATTGACGAGCATACCATAAAAAATTAGCGTGTGCTTCTTTGAGTGGCGAGCACAAGGTAATCAATTTACCTTCAAATTTCTTAAAGTTCTACACTCCTTTCGCTTAGCTGATGCGGGGCACACAAGCTCATGAGTGTGGGGGGCATTTGATGGGGCTTGACCCCATGGGCAATAAAGACAACAATTTTTAAATGGCCACTTCTCAAGATAGCAATTTTCAGATGATTTTCTAGACGGCAATTCTCGTGGAGGCAATCCTCGGTGGCCTTCTTGAGCAGCTTAATTCCTAGGCGGCCTTGGTATACTCGGCTTTCTTTTTGAAGGGCACAATGAGCATTAAATATTTCATCCACGGAATTGCTCTCGGCTGCAACAAGTGTCTCATCTTAATGAAGAAAGAGAACAAGAGGAAAAAGGGTCATGTTGGGTGCGTGGGTTCTCCAAAGGGCCATCAATGGCCAGTAGTAAGTCAAAGGACTAGAGGATTTAATAGTGCAGAAAGGTCGTAATGATTCGGTCGCATTTAATGGAGTAGAGCGGACACGAAGGGAAGGAGAAGTCCAGATCGGCTCTACCCCGGCACTCCTCCCGTCCTGCTTTGCCCCGGCATTTATAGCTGCCACGTAGGCCGACATTTAATGGAGTGGAGCGTCACGACACGAAGGAAGGGAGAAGTCCAAGTCGACCCCGCCCCCCCCCCCCCCCCACCCACTCCATCTCGGCCATAGACGTTCCCGTCCAACTTCGCCCGACATTTATGGCTGCCACGTAGGCCAGCATTTAATGGAGTGTACGTGAAGAGAGGGAGAAGTCCAAGTCGGCCCCGTCCCGGCACTCCATCTCGACCACGGACGTTCCCGTCTGCTTGACCTCGGCACTCCCGTTTGGTTTCTACAACCATATTATATCTTTCACACCAAAGTATTTATAGCCTTATAAAGACCACGTGCATCCACATGCTTTAAAGCATTTATTACCTTATTCTCTCTCCTATATAAAGGCATTTATGGTGCCACGTGTATCTACCTTCTCTAAGGTATTTATGGATGCCACATTGGCCCCTTTGGCACCCTTGAGAAAAGATGGTGCAATGAAGCCGAGACAAAGAGTTCTTGACTCTACGTCTCTTCAATGGCCTCCAACTGCCTCCTGGTCATTGCCTCCGGTGACTGTCCCAGCCACCCGGCCTCCCAGCACCATGCAAGACAGGCTCTCTAACTCTGCTCACAGCCATGGACAGCTTCATCCTTGGCTCTGCTCCAAGCTCTCTATCCCGGCTTCGACTAGACGATGGACAGCATCATGGTAGGACGACAAAGGATATGCACATAGCCATAAAAGGAGCTTGGCAAGGTCATCAGCTCAAGGCCAAGCATCTCCAGGTGGGCCCAAACCAGCACGGAGGCTAGATGCCATCGCTTGGACCACCCTGCTTCCTAGGTCTCCTCGCCGAGGCATGACGGCTTTGTCCCGGCTCGGCCCCAAGCTCCCTCGGCGGCCTCCAGCTTCGTCCCGGCCACGGACATCTCGCCTCGGCACTCCAGCTCGGCCACAGACATCTCGTCCCGGCCTCCAGTATGAGGGACCTCGGATCCATCCCGGCCTTCCGGTCCTGTCCCAGCCAGTTCCCAGCCATCTCAATCAACTCCCAACTGTTCCATCCTAGACGGATGTATGGCTCGTGATGGTGATGAGACTCCACCACCTTTTATCTCTCTTCGTAAGGATGGCCCTGTGAATGTGAAGGACATCTGCCCATATCCAGCCAGCCTGCAACAGTCCAAATCAAGTGGCCACCCATTCTGACGAAACTTGACCCACCAACCAGCTGTAGCTACCCACTTTGACAGGACTTGGCCTGTAGCCCTGACATATCAAAGAAGGAAGCAAGCTCTGCCATTGCTGCCATCACCTTAAATGCTCTTACAAGTGGCAGCACCCCAAGCCTCACAGACATCATTTCTGTCACTTCACCCATCAAAGTCATCATTATGAGGCCTCAACCACTCAAACCGGACAGACTCTAAGCGTCTATAAAATGGGTAAGAGGGACCCCCGACTAGGTAACGCACTCATTACACTCCTAAACGCTCATTCTTGTTCATAGAGAGCTCTTCTCTGAGCATCTCTCTCTTTCTCTTTCGAGCTTTCTCAAGCCCACGGCTGTTGCCCAGAGCACTGACTTGAGCGTCGGAGGGTCCCCGCCGGAATCTTCGGCCCTCGAAACTTTTTGCAGGCTCCCAAACGTCGAGAAGCTCGCCGAAAGATCTCGGGCTCGCTGAAAAGGCGATCGGACGCTCGTGGACATTCGAGGGGGTGATCTGGCAGCATCAGGTATCAAATCATCGGTTCAATTTATTAATTGAACGTGTTTATATTTGGATAGATGAAAAATGAATGAACCGGCTGAATTTTTTTATTGACCATGACCCAACATGAAAAATAAAACCAAAATGGCCTTTTTCATTTCTTTTAAAATTATTTTTTATATCATATAATCTATTTTTATTTTATTTTTTCAGTCTTAAGCTTAAACTTCTCTTTCTATCTCTCATTTTCTTAGGATGGAAAGTGACGGCATGAATAATTTTATATTTTTATTATTCTCTCATTGTATGCATTGTTTAAAAAAATAAAAAATAATTTCATAGTATTAATATAAATATTATAATATATTGTAGTTTAAATAACTTAACTTCAAGTGCTTAAATTTTAATATTATTAAGTCAATCGATAGAGAAATGATCTCCGTTGATTCTTATGAATCATTTTTAACTTTAATTATATTTTGATTATTAATTGGCCGATTGGATTATTGAATTATTTATAATTCATTATATTCGAATTATTCCAATCCTCTCGTCCGATTGACGACTTGTCGTGACGACACGTAACGTTCGCAAGGCAGCCGGCAGGCTGCAGCTGGTCTTCAATTAGGAGAGGACAGGGCTTTGGGCTGTCGGGACTGAGATCAGGGAAATTAACGTAAGCACGCATCAGCTTGCCACGCACATTCCTTATCTTTTGTACGATGTGGACTATAAGTGTTTATGCTAAAATCTTTATGAGATAAAAGGAAAAGACTTTGTACACTAATACAATAAGATTTTCTGTAATGTGGCTGATACAATCACAAGAATAATTTTAGTAAAACTAAAACATTAGTATATCCCGACGTTTTTAAGTCAATCGAGTCGGCCTCGATCATTCCTGGTCAGCCCCACTCGGCCCCAGCGTCTTTAGATCCTCCGAGTCGGCCCCGATCATTTCTGGTCTGCCCCGCATGACCCCGGCAGCTTCAGGCCCGCCGAGTCGGCCCCGACTATTCCTAGTCGACCCCGCTCGACCCCGGCGTCTCCAAGCCCGCCGAGTCGGCCCCGACCATCCCTGGTCCACCCGCTCGGCCCCGGCATCTCCAGGCCCGCCGAGTCGGTCCCGATCATTCCTGGTCGGCCTCGCTCGGCCCCGGCAGCTCCAGGCCCGCTGAGTCGGCCCCGACCATTCCTGGTCGGCCCCACTCGGCCCCGGCGTCTCAAAGCCCACCGAGTTGGCCCCGATCATTCCTGGTCGGCCCGCTCGGCCCCGGCGTCTCCAAGCCCGTCGAGTCGGCCCCGACCGTTCCTGGTTGGCATGCTCAGCCCCGGCGTCTCCAAACCCGCCGAGTCGGCCCCGACCATTTCTGGTCGGCCCCGCACGATCCCGCAGCTCCAGGCCCGCCGAGTTGGCCCCGATCATTTCTGGTCGGCCCCGGCGTCTCCAGGCCCGCCGAGTCGGCCCGACCATTCCTGGTCGGCCTTGCTCGGCCCCGCCGTCTCCAAGCCCGCCGAGTCGGCCCTGACCATTCCTGGTCGGCCCACTTGGTCCCGACGTCTCCAAGCCCGCCGAGTCGGCCCCGACCATCCCTGGTCGGCCCCGCACGGCCCCAATCATCCCTGGTCGGCCCCGTACGGCCCGGCAGCTCTAGGTCTGCCGAGTCGGCCCCGACCATTCCTGGTCGGCCCCGCTTGGCCCCGGCATCTCCAAGCCCGCCGAGTCGGCCCCGACCATTCCTGGTCGGCCCCGCTTGGCTCCGGCGTCTCCAAGCCCGCCAAGTCGGCCTCGACCATTCCTGGTCGGCCTCGCTCGGCTCCAGTCTCCAAGCCCACCGAGTTGGCCCCGACCATCCCTGGTCGGCCCTGCACGACCCCGGTAGCTCCAGGTCCATCGAGTCTGCCCCGACCATCCCCGGTCGGCCCTGCACGACCCCAACAGCTCCAGGTCCGCCAAGTCCCCGACCATTCCCGTTGGCCCCGCTTGGCCCTGGCATCACCAAGTCCGCCGAGTCGGCCCCGACCATTTCTGGTCGGCCCCGCTCGGCCCCGGCGTCTGCAAGCCCGCCGAGTTGGTCCCGACCATCCCTGGTCAGCCCCGCTCGGCCTCGGCGTCTCCAGGCCCACCGAGTTGGCCTCGACCATTCTTGGTCGGCCCCGCCTCGGCACTTCCTGGTCGGCGAGGTTGGCCCCGACCATCCCTGGTCGACCCAGCTCAGCCTCAACTCCCTCGGGAGAGTCGATACGCCCCCGTTTCCTCCAAAATCAGCCCCAGCACGGCCCTGGTGGTCCAAGACGCCACCTTCCTGACCCACGCCGCCTGACAACGCCAGATCCAACTACCCACTGGCCACGCCGCTGATGGGACTGGACCCAACTACCCAATAGCCCCGCTGGCTGATGGGACGTAGCCACCAACCGCCGTTGTTCTCCCTCTCCGATGGGACAGGACCCACCCACCGGCCTAGATTTATGCAACTCCCAAGAACTCCGCGGACATTCCTTTTTTACGGAATCCCACGTGATCATGCAAGTGTCAACCCCTATAAAAAAGTGAATCCACTCAATAATCAGGTACAAGCAAAAAAAACTCAAGGAATCGCTATCTCAACACCCGGAGGGGAATTCCTCCTGAGACCTCGATTGCTAACTTGAGCGTCGGAGGGTCCCACCAGAGAATCCCTTCGGTCCTGGACTTTTTGCAGGCAACTCGGTGGAGCGAAGATCCGCTAATCATTCCGCTTCCTTCTCTCGACGTTCTGGACCAGTGATCGGGCGTCATTAGATTGGCGCGCCAGGAAGGGGCACAGGCGGGCGAAGCAGTAGGTAGCTCAGGGTTCCCCGTGCTACGTATCAAAAACTTCATTCCCCCCCTTCTTTTTTTTCTTCACAAGCCATGGTGGTGACGCAAGCTCAGGATGCTTCTATCAGTTGTCCAACGGGGCTTCCCCGCCAGCTAGGCAGCAGGAGGCCGATCCCCCTGCTGCCGATCCTCCCATCACCCGTCCACCGCCAGATACAGCTATCCAAACTGCGGAGCGATTAGCACTCTCACCCAGCAAGTCCAAACTCTCACCGCTATGGTCCATGACTCCAGCAGCAGCAGTCCGTGGCCAACCAGCACCAGACCGCTCCCTCCGCCAGCCAGCAGTCGGCGAGGGGAGGCTCTCCCCAGCAAAAACCGATCATCGTCAGGTTTCCCCTAGGAAGCCTCGCCGTGAGCCCTCTAAACAGCCACGGTCCCCTGGTTGTGGCCCCAGTAAATTTCCTTCCGAGCCGCATCATCGGGAGGAACCAAAGCGGAAGTCCCGGCTCCCATCCTTTTCCTTCTCTTTCTTCTTCTCTTCCTCCTCCGAGCTATCTCGGAGGGCCCCGACAATCAACCGCCAGGTGAGGAGCGCCTGGACGAGTACAATAGGCGACTGGATGAGCTCGCCAAGAAAATCAATCATCAACTGGAGGAAGAGTTTGACACCCATCCTCCTTACACCCGCCGGATATTGGAGGAGCATGTCCCCTCCAGATTCCGCTTCCCCCATGTAGACCCGTACGATGGTACGATAGATCTCGATCATCTCGAGAGTTATAAAGCAATGATGTAGGTCCAAGGCGCTTCGGATGCCCTTCTCTGCAAAGCCTTCCCCACCACTCTACGGAAGGCCGCTCGCGCGTGGCACTCGCACCTATCCCTCCACAGCATCGACTCCTTTCGAGAGCTGGAAAGGGCCTTTCTGGCACATTTCGATGCTTGCCAGCGGATTCCAAGAGTGGCGGACAGCCTCTTTTCTGTGCGCCAGAAGGAGGGGGAGTCGCTGCGGGACTTTGTGTCTCGGTTCAAGGCTGCCACCCTCGAAGTTTACCATCTCGATGATGCGGTGGCAACGCTAGCGCTGAAGCGAGGGCTCCTCCCATCCCACTTCACCTTTTCCTTGGACAAGAAGCCCCTGGGTTCCTATTCCGACCTCCTCCTCCAGGCTCAAAAGTACATCCGTGCGGATGAAGCTGACTTTACCCACCGAGAATCCTCGAAGAGCTCCAACCACAAGCCCGCTCGCCCCGAGCCGAGTGGACCCCCCCGACACCGGCGGTCCAACCCGCCTCGCCGATCTGACAACAGGCATCAAAGCCCCATCCCCGATGAGAGCAAGCTCACACCTCTCCTTGCCCTCCGATCCCATATCCTTTGGAGATCGAGGGCGAGCCTTATCTCCAGCGTCCTCCTCCCATGAAGAAAGGTCTTCCCAGCGACAAAAGCTGTTACTGTCGATTCCACCGGGATTATGGCCATGACACCAACAGCTGCTACAGTTTGAATCGGACCATCAAGGAGCTCATCCAATGAGGCTACCTCGGCAAGTATGTTCAGAAGGCATCACAGCCGCTGCCAGCACTCATGGGGCCCCCACCCGCTCAGGCCATGGTCGACAACACCCCCACAGAACGAACGGTCGGAATGGTATCTTGGGGAGCGGCCTCCGCATCTAAGCGGCCGAGAGGGAAGGAGGCACCGGATAATGTAATCTCTGAGGAGGGATCTGCTGTTGTTGAAAATGTAAACAATGAAGGCGTCGTCGTCTCTATGACGATTGCCAAGCACCTGTAAAAAGGATATTAGTTGATAGTGGCAGCTCAGCTGACATCCTTACTTACGATGCTTTTGTTCGAATGGGATTATCTCTAGACTCCCTTCAGCCTATGGCGGCCCCGTTGATCGAGTTCACCGGGGACTCAGTAAGAGTTGAAGGTGAAATATCTTTGCCTGCGACAACCAAAACACCACCATGCCAGAGTATAGTGATCATGAAATTTCTGGTCGTGAGGGTCTTCTTGGCATACAACGCCATTCTCGGGCATCGAGGTCTTAACCTTTTGGATGCAGTTATCTCCACCCAGCGTTTACTGGTGCAGCTCCCCACTAGTGAAGGAGTTAGAGAGATGCGCGGTTAGACCAGCCCGGTCCTGCCTTGTTATCACGCGGCATCAAGCCCTTTGGAAGCTGAATCAGCTTTAGAAGCACCCGATCCCAAAGACTCCAGCAAGGGAGGAGAACTAGCCGAGCACCTCTTAACCTTCCCACTTGGAGACGACCCGGCGAAGATCGTCCGTGTCGGCGGACTCCTTCCCCCGGAGGACCGAAAGCGCCTCTTAGCTTTTTTGCGGGATAACTCGGACGTTTTCGCTTGGTCAGCATCTGATATGCTCGGCATCCCTCCGGAAGTAATCACCCACAAGCTCAACATTGACCCGCGGCACCGTCCAATCCGCCAAAGGAAGAGAAGCTTCGCTCCTGATCGGAAAAAGTCTATTGATAAAGAAGTCAATAAGCTGCTCAGCGCTGGTCACATTCGGGAGGCACACTACCCTAGCTGGCTGGCTAATGTGGTCATGGTGCGAAAAGCAAACAGGAGCTGAAGAATTTGCATTGACTTCACCGACCTCAACAAGGTGTGTCCAAAAGACAGTTTTTCCCTGCCAAGGATAGATCAGCTGGTGGATTCCACCTCCGGGCATGAGCTCCTCAGCTTTATGGACGCCTTCTTCGGTATAATCAGATAAGGATGGACCCCAGCGACGAAGAGCACACATCCTTTGTGACGGAGAAAGGCATTTATTGCTACAAAGTGATGCCTTTTGGCCTCAAGAATGCGGGGGCAACTTACCAGAGGTTAATGAACATAGTGTTCCAAGATCAGCTAGACTGGAATATGGAAGTATATGTGAATGACATGCTGACAAAGAGCACCCGCACCTCCAATCACGTCTCCGACTTAGAGGAAACCTTCGACAACCTCCGTCGTTTCCAAGTCAAGCTGAACCCCAAGAAATGTGCTTTCGGAGTCACGGTGAGCAAGTTCCTGGGTTTCATGGTGACCCAACGGGGGATCGAAGTGAACCCAGAGAAGATCAGCACCATACTCGACATGAGGCCACCATCCAACAAGAAGGAAGTGCAACGGCTAACAGGGAGGATAGCGGCTCTAAGTCGTTTTCTCTCCAAATTGGCCAAGAGATGCTTGCCCTTCTTCAAGGCCCTGCGGAAGGTGAACAACTTCGAGTGGACAGACGACTGCCAGAGAGCCTTCGACGGGTTGAAGGCGTTCCTGTCCTCTCCGCCGCTCCTATCCAAGCCAAGAGACAGGGAAAGTCTCTTCATCTACTTAGCTGCTTCTTCAGAAGCCATTAACTCAGTCTTGGTGCACCTCGACGCCGACGGAACCCAGAGACCCGTCTATTATGTGAGCAAGGTCCTCCACGATGCAGAAGTTAGGTACTCCAAGACAGAGAAAGTTATTTTCGCCTTGATAGTTTCCGCCCGATGCCTCCGCCCATACTTTCAAGCCCATCCTATCGTGGTGCTCACGGACCAGCCCCTTCGAGCCATCCTGGCTTGTCCGGATACCTCGGGCCGACTCGCCAAGTGGGCCATCAAGCTAGGAGAGTTCGACCTCTCCTTCTAGGCATGACCGGCTCTGAAGTCCCAAGTCTTAGCTGACTTCCTAGTTGAGTGCACTTGGGCGAAGGAGGCGACTGAGGATGTTACCAAGGAATAGCGCGAGCCCGAACCAAACGGCGATGGAGAAACTTGGATCCTTCATGTGGATGGCGCATCAAACTCTTAGGGAAGCGGCGCCGGCCTCATTCTTGCTAGGCCGGGCAGAGAGAGGATGGAATGCGCCCTGCGGTTTCTATTCGAAGCCACCAACAATCAAGCTGAGTACGAAGCCCTGCTGGCCGGATTAAGGCTAGCCCAAGAGTTTGGAATAAGGCATCTCAGAGCTTTCACAAACTCACAACTTGTCTTCGAGCAAATCAACGGAGAATACGAGGCGCGTGACCCTGTTATGACTCAGTACTTGAGCAAGGTTCGGCTCTTGACCTCCCCACTAGCTTATTTCAGCATCAGTTACATTCCCTGGAGTGAGAATACCAAGGCCGACATCCTTTCTCGTCTGGCTACCTCTGCCGATGGCATGGCAAGGGACGCTTACATTGAATATTTAGAAAGGCTCAGCATAGAGGATAGCGAGGAAGTCCTCCCACTCACCCAAGAGCTCACATGGATGGATGCCTACGTCCACTATCTCACTGATGGCACTCTCCCTGACGACCGCAATGAAGCCAGACTGCTCAAGTGGAGGGCCTCCAAATTCATCCTCCTCGACGGACGTATGTACAGAAGGTCGTTCTCCTACCCCCTGCTCAAGTGTGTAGGACCCGCCGATGCCGAGTACATCATCAGAGATCCACGAAGGCATCTGTGAAAATCATCTAGGGGGCAGATCCTTAGCCCAAAAGGCTCTCCGTCAGGGATACTTCTGGCTCACTATGAGGGAGGTCGCGGCCAGACTAGTTCAAAAGTGCGATGGTTGCCAGCGCCACGCACATATCCAACATCAACCATCCACCCCTCTGAATCCGCTCTCAGCCCCATGGCCTTTCGCTCAATGAGGAATTGACATCCTCGGGCCATTCCCCCCAGCTTCAGGGCAACGGAGATTCTTGCTAGTCCCCATCGACTACTTTACCAAATGGGTCGAGGTTGAAGCACTGGCTTAGATCACTGAAAGTAAGGTCAAGGCTTTCTTCTGGAAGTCGATCATATGCCGTTTCGGTCTACCTCATACCCTCGTCACCGACAACGGCCGCCAATTTAATAATGCAGCATTTAAATTTTTCTATGACGAGCTAGGCATTCATCACCGATTCACCTCTATCGGCCACCCCCAAACCAATGGAGAAGCCGAGGTCATGAACCGCACCATCCTTAGAGGACTCAGGACCCGGCTAGACGGGTCCAAGGGTCGATGGATGGAGGAGCTCCCCAGTGTGATATGGGCTTACCACACGACCCCCAGGGCCCCGACGGGCGAGACTCCCTTCAGTCTTGCCTTTGGATCCGAAGCCGTCATTCCCATCGAGATCGGGCTGCCGGGTTCGCGTGTGGAGTCCTTCAATGAGGAAAACAACTCCATGCTGATTTGGGCTAATTTGGACTTTATCGACGAGGCGCATGATCGGGCGAGGCTGCGCATGGTGACTTTTCATCAGCGAGTGGCCAAGTACTACAATGCCCGAGTTCGTCTCAAGGTTTTTCGCCTCGAAGACTTGGTTTTGAGGAAGGTTGAGGTTTCCAAGCCTACAGAGGGGGGCAAGCTATCCCCCAACTGGAAGGGTCCTTATCGTGTCGTCGAGACGCTCCACCGGAGGACATACAGACTAGAAAAACTCAACGGGCAACCCATTCCGCGTACCTGGAATGCGGATAACCTCCGCCAATATTATCAATGATGAATTCCCCTGGGGCATAAGCAATAAATGAGGTCCTTTCTGACGCCACAGCCTACTCTCCCTTGCGTCCAAGGACCAGGTCTCTCAAAAGGAGCTCACCGACATCGCGGCTAACGGGACACCACTCGGCCTCGGCACGGCGGTGCTCCCGAGTCAGTTAAGACCCTAACAGCTCCGTACCCGGTCGAGTCACCCCTCAGGCGGCACACAAACCCCTAAGGTGGTTCAAAAGGAAATCACCGGCATTGCGGCTAACGGGACACCACTCGGCCACGGCACAGCAGTGCCTCTGAGTCGGTTAAGACCCTAGCAGCTCCGTACCCAGTTGAGTCGCCCCTCATGCGGCACACAAACCCTGAGGTGGTTCAAAAGGAGCTCATCAGCATTGCGGCTAACAGGACACCACTCGGCCCCGGCACGGTAATGCCCCCAAGTCGGTTAAGACCCTAGCAGCTCTGTACCCGATTGAGCGCCCCTCAGGTGGCACACAAATCCCTGAGGTGGTTCAAAAGGAGCTCACCGGCATCGCAGCTAACGGGACACCACTCGGTCCCGGCATGTTGGTGCCCCCGAGTCGGTTAAGACCCTAGCAGCTCCGTACCCGGTTGAGTCGCCCTTCAAGCAGCACACAAACCCCTGAGGTGGTTCAAAATGAGCTCACCGGCATCGCGGCTAGCGGGACACCACTCGGTCCCGGCACGGTGGTGCCCCCGAGTCGGTTAAGACCCTAGCAGCTCCTTACCCGGTTGAGTCGTCCCTCAGGCGGCACACAAACCCCTGAGGTGGTTCAAAAGGAGCTCACCGTCATCGCGGCTAACGAGACACCACTCGGCCCCAGCACGGTGGTGCCTCCGAGTCGGTTAAGACCCTAGCAGCTCCATATCCGGTTGAGTCGCCCCTCAGGCGGCACACAAACCCTTAAGGTGGTTCAAAAGGAGCTTACCGGCATCGCGGCTAACGGGACACCACTCGGCCCTGGCACGGTGGTGCCCCCGAGTCGGTTAAGACCCTAGCAGCTCCGTACCCGGTTGAGTCGCTCCTCATGCAGCACACAAGCCCCTGAGGTGGTTCAAAAGGAGCTCACCGGCATCGCGGCTAATGGGACACCACTCGGCCCCGGCACGGTGGTGCTCCCGAGTCAGTTAAGACCCTAACAGCTCCATACCCGATCGAGTCACCCCTCAGGCAGCACACAAACCCCTAAGGTGGTTCAAAAGAAATCACCGGCATTGCGGCTAACGGGACACCACTCGGCCCCAGCACAGCGGTGCCCCCGAGTCGGTTAAGACCCTAGCAGCTTCGTACCCGGTTGAGTCGCCCCTCAGGCGGTACACAAACCCCTGAGGTGGTTCAAAAGGAGCTCATTGGCATCGCGGCTAACAGGACACCACTCGGCCCCAGCACGGCGGTGCCCCCAAGTCGGTTAAGACCCTAGCAGCTCCGTATCCGGTTGAGCGTCCCTCAGGCGGCACACAAACCCCTGAGGTGGTTCAAAAGGAGCTCACCAGCATCGCGGCTAACGGGACACCACTCGGTCCCAGCACGGTGGTGCCCCTAAGTCGGTTAAGACCCTAGCAGCTCCATACCCGGTTGAGTCGCCCTTCAGGTGGCACATAAACCACTGAGGTGGTTCAAAAGGAGCTCACCGGCATCGCAGCTAACGGGACACCACTCGGTCCCGGCACGGTGGTGCCACTGAGTCGGTTAAGACCCTAGCAGCTCCTTACCCGGTTGAGTCGCCCCTCAGGCGGCACACAAACCCCTGAGATGCTTCAAAAGGAGCTCACCATCATCACGGCTAACGAGACACCACTCGGTCTCGGCACGGTGGTGCCCTCGAGTCGGTTAAGACCCTAGCAGCTCCATACCCGGTTGAGTCGCCCCTCAGGCAGCATACAAACCCCTGAGGTGGTTCAAAAAGAGCTCACCGACATCGCGGCTAATGGGACACCACTCGGCCCTAGCACGGCGGTGCCCCCGAGTTGGTTAAGACCCTAGCAGCTCTGTACCTGGTTGAGTCACCCTCAGGTAGCACACAAACCCCTGAGGTGGTTCGAAAGGAGCTCACCGGCATCGCGGCTAACGGGACACCACTCGGCCCTGGCACGGCGACGCCCCCGAGTCGATTAAGACCCTAGCAGCTTTGTACCCAGTTGAGTCGCCCCTCAGGCGGCATACAAATCCCTGAAGCGGTTCAAAAAGATTGCCGGCACCGCAGCTAACATGGTACCACTTGGTCCCGGCACGACGATGCCCCAAGTCGGTTAGGTCCCTAATAGATGCGTACCCGATCGGGTCGCCCCTCATATGGAACCCAGACCATGGAGATAGCTCCAAAAGGCTCCGTGTAGCCCTCACAGATTCCGAGCCGGCCGGTTCGGTCACAGTCTTTCCTGGTAGGCCTTGACTGGCCTAAGCATCTCCAGCATTGACCAAACCGGTGTGGGCTTCCGCCGATCAACCCCACTCGGCCTTGACATCCCCAAGATGATCGAGTCAGCCCTGACCATCTCTGGTCGTTACCAACGCCTTCAAGATTAATCTTGGCACTAAGTCGCCCGCGGGTTATTCCAAGCCTTTAGAGAATTCGTGTGCAGATGAGTCTCCCTTCAAACAGTCTACAACAACATGTGGCATCTTAGGTAACCGTTCATATGGCCAACCCACATCCCAGAGATGCATTCGAGTATTAGCTAACTCCAAGACTACGATTTGGTTACGGCATTGCCAACATATGCGATTTGGCCACGGGAAGTAAGGCACAATAAGGCACTTTTCTCAAAAGAAGAAAGAACAGAAGGATCAAAGCACAAAGAAGTTTTGACAAAAGTTTCTTTATTAACAATTAAGGGGAAGTACAAAATTAGGCCTGAGGCCGGATACACAAGTCGAAAAAAAGAAAAAAACAAGCGGCGGGCCCTCAAGGTTCGCCTGGGCTAGGTTTCTTCTCGTCTTCTTTCTCTGCTGGCTCCTCGTCGGTCTCCCCAGGACGAATATCTTCAAGTTCAGAGATATCGATCTCGAGGGCCGCAGACACCTTGACCTTGCACATTTCGAAGCCTTGAACATAGGCATCGAGGCTAGCCTCGATGACTTCCTGCTTGAACTCCGGTGAGGCCTTATAGTTGGAAACGGCCTGCCCCGCCTCGGCTTCAGCTCGCTGTGCTTTGGCTTCAGCCTCCTTGGCTCGCGCCTCGGCCTCCCAGGCCCTGCTCTCGGCCTCTTCGGCACGGGCACTGGCCTCATCGGCACAGGCCACCGCCCCGACCTTCTCTGAGCACGCCTCTGCTGCCGCTTTCTCCGCGACAGCTGCCCTCTCCGCAGCAACCTGGGCCTCCTCCTCGGCACGATAGAGCCGCCGGGTCAGCTCTTCGTTCTTCGCCGCGGCGGCCTTCAACCTTTCCGAGGCCAGCTCCATCTTGGCCTCGGCTGCAGAGGCTCGGCCGCTCTCAGCTTCGGCTCGGCTATCCATCTCCCTTAGGCGACCGGCCGCGCTCTCCTCCCGGGCCGAGGCCTCTTGGTGAAGGCGAGCAAGGCTTTCGGCCTGTGCCATGCTCTCCTTCTTGTACTTGTTGGCTCGCGCCAGGGCCTTGGTCATCGTGTTCGAGGAGTGGGCCAGCGTCTCGCGAAGACCAATTGCGCTGTTGGCCATCTGTAACAGAAGAAACATATTAGCCGTAGGAAGGAGAAACATGGGAAAAATGAAGAGTATTCATAAATTACCTGGACAACGGCAACCATGACCATATCCAGGAGTGCAGAGTTGCTCAATCCCCGCATCTCCTCCTCGAACTCGGCAGTCCGAAGTCCCGACAGGAGGCGGGAGGCTTGTGCAGCGTCCGCCATCGTGCCGAGTGTGGGGACCAGCCGCGTCTGCCCTTCTTGCGGACCCTCGACTTGAGGGCGGGTCGGGCAACGGGCCGGTTGCCGGGATGAGCTCCTCGGCTCACCCCTCCGCTTCTCGGTCGCCTCCACCCCGTCTCGGGACTTCCTAACGACTCGCTCTCCCTCACCAGCAGTTAGGGGAGCACTTTCTCTCCCCGGCTCTTCAGCAGCCGGGGGGCCAGCGGCGATGGTGACCCGCCCCGCCTCGGGCACATCGGCGGCGGCGGGGCTTCCTCCTCATCCAAAACCACCACCGTCGGTTCGGTGGTGGCCGGGATCTCCCCCTCTTCAATTTCGGCCCTGGTCGGCTCCGGGGCCATTCCTACGACCGGCTTCTTCTCAGCCGGCTCCTCCGTAGGCGTTGGGGCCGTGAGGGCTTCAGCCAGCCTGACTGGCTCCCTTCTTCGAATTCTCTTCGCCGGCCTGGACAACTCTCCGATCACCTGCCTTTTTTGCTTCAGGACGGCCTCGAAATCGCTGGCGGAAACCTTCATTGCTGCATAGAAAAAAGATAACAGGCATTAGCGACAGCGTACAGCAAACCGAAGGTCAGGACAGAAGGAATCAGGCATTAAGCTCACCGGCCGCCGGGGCTAACTCGGCCTCTACCAGGTTCTCCTCGGACAGAAGTTCCTTGTAGCCTGGGATTTGGCAGTTAGACAGTTGGGTGAACAGTTCCTTATCCCTATCCCTTACGGAGGAATCATCGTTGGAGCTAGTGTCTAGCTCCCTCCAAGCGGCCCTTACCCCCTCAACGTGGGTAAAAAGAAATCTAGACTTCCACCCCCTAATTTTGAACAGGAGGCCTAAAGGGAAGGCTCTACCCTGCCTGGCGGTAAATGCCCACCAGGCCCCCTCGCCTTGACGGCGGAGCTTATAAAAAGCTCAAAACAGAGATAGCCTTGGACGGGCCCCCTCGAAATGGCAAAGGATGACAAAGGCACAGATGATCCGAATCGAATTTGGAGTCAATTGCGCTGGCACTAACCTATACCTATCTAAGAGGTTTAGAAGAAAAGGATGGAAAGGAAGGCGCAGCCCGCACCGGAAGAACTCCTCATATAGAGCGACCCGACCCGGGTAGTCGGAGGTCACCCTATCTTCGGGCCTCGGCGCGGACAAGCCAATGAAGTCAGGGACGAGGTATCTAGCCCTAATGGCCTCTACATCCTTAGGGGTCATGGTTGAGGCCACCCCCGCTGGACTTGCTGGATCAGAACTCACCGCCGGAGGAAGCACCAGACGGTGAGAGGACACAGGGATTGCCCTAATAGGAGGGCTGGAGGTAAACGAAGGTCCTATCGTCCTCGATCCGTCGCGGATGGTGACGCCACTGCCGGTCGAGGCATTTGGCTAACTACATGGGCCTAGTTTTCACTGCTGGATTGGGAAGACTCTTCTACGGGTCTCTTACCCTCCCTAATGGCACTACGGTCCATGAGAAAAGGATGAAACTAACCTAAGAGTTAGAAGGGCTCAGGTCGCAGAAGAAGCTCAAGGAAGAAGAAGGTGGAAGAGAGTAATAGCTGAATAAAAGTTTTCCCCAGGCTCTTGAAGCGCTTTTATACCCTCCACCTTCCATCAGCAACGCTCGAGATCCCGCCACGTGGCAAACCTCTATGGCGCCATGAGCTGTCAACCGGAAATCTCGCCTGTCCCGAGCCAAGCCCACCTCGATTCACCACAAGGGGCATGATCCTTGGCCAATCGCGAGGTATAGAAAACAGAGGAGCAATGATGGTCCTTGCCTTTTTCCATTCTCCAATGAGCTCCCTCCCTGGAGCGTCCGGCGCCAACGTCAGCCCCATCTAACACATGATTGCGGGAGATCTTTGAAGCGACACTGCCTTGGGACAGAGCGCCAGCTCATCAAGCCATTTAAAGTGCACTAAGGAGGCAATCATTTTTTGAATTTTTGCGCCCCTTTCGCCCAAAGGATTGTAGGCACGTGGTCCTTAGCGCTCAGGGACGGAGGGGCATCTGATGTGGCTGGTACAGCCACAAAGGCAATTTCGGCAAAACCAAAACATTAGTGCACCCCGGTGTCTCCAAGCCCACCGACTCGGCCCCGGCGTCTCCAGGTCCTCCGAGTCGGCCCCGACCATTCCTGGTTGGCCCCGCATGACCCTGGCAGCTCCAGGCCCGCCGAGTTGGCCCCGACCATTCCTAGTCGGCCCCGGCGTCTCTAGGTCCGCCGAGTCGGCCCCGACCATTCCTGGTCGATCCCGCTCGGCCCCGGCGTCTCCAAGCCCGCCGAGTCAGTCCCGACCATTCCTGGTCGGCCCCGCACGACCCCGGCAGCTCCAGGCCCGCCAAGTCGGCCCCGACGATTCCTGGTCGGCCCCGCTCGGCCCCGGCGTCTCCAAGCCCGCCAAGTCAGCCCCTACAATTCCTGGTCGGTCCCGCTTGGCCCCGACGTCTCCAAGCCCGCCGAGTTGGCCCCAACCATTCCTTGTCGGCCTCGCTCGGCCCCGGTGTCTCCAAGCCCGCCGAATCGGCCCCGACCATCCATAGTCGGCCCCGTACGACCCCGGCAGCTCCAGGTCTGCCGAGTCAGCCCCGACCATTCCTGGTCGGCCCCGCTTGGCCGCAGCGTCTCTAAGCCCACCGAGTCGGCCCCGACCATTCCTGGTCAGCCCCGCTCGACCCCGGCGTCTCCAAGCCCGCCGAGTCGGCCCCGCACGACCCCGGCAGCTCCAGGTCCGCCGAGTCGGCCCCGACCATTCCCGGTCGGCCCCGCTCGGCCCCGGCGTCTCCAAGTCCGCCGAGTCGGCCCCGACCATTCCTGCTCGGCCCCGGCATCTCCAAGCTCGCCGAGTCGGCCCTGACCATCCTTGGTCAGCCCCGCTCGGCCCCGGCGTCTCCAGGCCCGCTGAGTCGGCCCCGACCATTCTTGGTCGGCCCCGCCCCGGCACTTCCTAGTCGGCGAGGTTGGCCCCGGCCATCCCTAGTCGATCCAGCTCAGCCTCGGCTCCCTCGGGAGAGTCGAGACGCCCCGTTTCCTCCAAAATCACCCCCAGCACGGCCCTGGTGGTTCAGGACGCCACCTTCCTGACCCACGTCGCCTGACAACGCCAGATCCAACTACTCACTGGCCACGCCGCTGATGGGACTGGACCCAACTACCCAATAGCCCCACTGGCTGATGGGACCTAGCCCACCAACCGCCGTTGTTCTCCCTCTCCGATGGGACAGAACCCACCCACTGGCCCAGATTCACGCAACTCCCAAGACTTCGCGGACATTCCTTTTTCATAGAATCTCACGTGATCATGCAAATGTCAACCCCTATAAAAAGGTGAATCCACTCAATAATCAAGTACGAGCAAAAAAACTCAAGGAATCACTATCTCAACACCCAGAGGGAATCCCTCCTAAGAACACTTTCATCTAAAAAGAGCTCACTCGAGCTCTTCCTCAGCTGTGACCTCGATTACTAACTTGAGCGTCGAAGGATACCACCGGAGAATCCCTCCGGTCCTGGGACTTTTTGCAAGCAACTCGGTGGAGCGAAGATCCGCTAATCATTCCGCTTCCTTCTCCCAACGTTCAGGACCAGTGATCGAGCATCATCACTATGGATTATATCATTCTTTCTTATTAGTTTGTATGCATACAATATTTATTAAAAAAATATTAAGATAGCTTTACAATATATCGATAGAAAAAATTACAATGCCTCAGTTTTAAAATTACGACACCATAGTTATAAAATTACGATACATATTCAGAAAGCAAAAAAATTACGTTACTTCAATTATAAATTTACGACACCGTTGTTATAAAATTACGACATCCATTCAAAAAACGCATCTGTACATAAATTTAAAAAAAACTAAATGGATATTAATGCACATCACGTCAAAAATTAAGATGACACCCGCAATTGTAAACTTACGATACCATAGTTATAAAATTAAGATACCCATTAAGAAAGTCCAAAAAAATTATGACATTCCAGTTGTAAATTTACAACACCATAAAATTATGATACCCACTCAGAAAACATATCTGTACATAAATTCCAAAAAAATAGTTGTTAACTTACAACACCGTAGTTATAAAATTAAGACACCCATTCAGAAAGCCAAAAAAAATTACGATATTCCAGTTGTAAATTTATAATACCGTAGTTATAAAATTATGATACACATTCAGAAAACTGCAGCCTATACACAAATTTAAAAAAAAAATTAAACATATATTAATACACGTCAAAATTTAAGATGGTATCACTGCTTCATTTAAGATGGTATCACTGCTTCATTGTATCAAGTCATGTAAAATTCATATCAACTAATAAAGAAAGACGATGCAACCCACGAAGCAAACTTTTCTTGCGATCTAATAGATGCTAGAGAATGCTTGAGTTGTCCTTAATGAGCCCAACATTACTTTATCAACAAAATACGAAGGAAAAGAGTTTATGCGCCGGTGCAGCCATTGGCCATATGTCCATACACGTGTACCATAGTCCAATGCATTTGTGTGCTGTAACCTAACAAACTATGACGCATCTTGGATGTATGCACGTGCGATCAATATGCGCGTCTGATCCGTAACTTTTATACTAAATACGGTGCATAAAAACTTTTCCAAATATAAATTCCATGCACCACCCCAATGAAGCAAGACTTTCTCCGATAGCCAAACTCACATGGACTAAAGCCCAACTTTTAAATTGCGCTGAGCCATACAAACCATGAACCTATGTACTACCGGTAAAACAACCATAACAAACCGTATCGACACAATGTCACTACCTTTCAGACTTCACTGCTCTTGGTTCAACAAAGCTCAACTTCCGCTCTACCTAAAAAATCTAGATCGTTAAAACACCGAACACTAAGGTAGTGTTTGATAGAAAAAATGTTATCCATGGATAAATGTACGGGATAGAATTTATCCCCTGGCTATCCCTAGGGATATCCCTTGGCTATCCCATTGATCATATCAAATGCAAAAAGGTAAATCCATGGGATAACCTTTTTTTACTCTTATTTAAAGGGATAACCAGCTATTCCTACATTCTCTAAGGAATAAATTGAGGGGATATCCCATGGTTAACCATGATTAACCATGGATTATCCCTTTGGTTAACTTTATTCCCTGCTATCCCTTATAGTTATGGCTTTTGAAAATAAGAGGGAATATCCTCTGGATATCCCCTCTTATCCCCTATTTCAACACTACCTAAGCGTTCCAATAAAGTTGATCATAAATTACCTTGTTTAATGACTGAAAACATCGGAACTTAAGGTATATTCGAGTGCTTTGAGGTTCGTGCGGGTCTGAGCTCCGCTTCCTGTTTCTACTGTGCTTTGCGATTCGTGCTCGGCTTCTTCCTGCGCTGCTCTCCGGCGATCGTCTTCGTCCCCGACAGCGGCTTCTGCGGAGGAGCTCCTCTGTGGTGCTCCCTCTCCATCTATGGCGTTCGATGGTGTTATGGGAGCCCGTGGTGGTGGGCAGAAGCCCTTCTCTTCAGGGTATGTCTGGGTCTCTTCGTCTCCGGCGCCGACTGAAATCTCTTGCCTGGAATCAGTGTTCCCGGAGGTGGTCAGCATTCCAGTTGATGAGTTGAAGATTGAGATTGTGGATTGGCAGTCCCACGCTCTCATTGTTAGATCTTTCATGAAATGGATTCCAGCGGAGGCTTATGTGAGGGAATTTCGCCGTGCCGAATTCAGGGAGAAATCAATCCTGTTAGCCTGGCAAATCGATGCCATATATTTCGTTTGAAGACCCAAAGGCTACGGATTTGGTGATTAATCGTCCTTGGATCATCAATGGGCAAATTATAGCTATGGAAAGGTGGAAGCCGGAGTTCGTGCCGACTGCGGATGCCACCCCATTTGCCCTGATCTGGCTCCGATTACCGAACCTCCTATGGAATTTTGAAAGGAGGAGTTCCTAAGGAGGATTACTGAGACGGCTGGACAATTTCATTGTGTTGATCCGTCGACATTGGCCAAGAGCAGAGGAAGCTTTGCTAGAGTTTGCTTGCGGATGGATCTCCGGCGTTCTCTCCGGCCGGGCATCCGAGTTCAGGGCATCACTCAGCCCTTCTGGCAGCAATTTGTCTACGAAGCTCTTGAAGGATTTTGCTCCAGTTGCGGATCTCTTCACCTGGAGGGCCCGTGCTCTGTTTCGGCTGGATCAAGCAGGGCTGATGTATCTGAGTCCCCTGCTTTCGGATCTTGGTTGACTGCCGTCCGTCAAC
>UESW01001527.1:802615-904512 GCA_900491605.1 Calamus simplicifolius | reverse complement strand
CCCGCTCGCCCTGAGTGGAGTGGACCCCCTCGACACCGACGATCTGACCCGCCTCGCCGACCCGACAATAGGCGCCGGAGCCCTGTCCCCGATGAGAGCAAGTTCTCGCCTCTTCTCGCCCCTCGATCCCACACCTAATGGAGATCGAGGGCGAGCCTTACCTCCAGCGCCCTCCCCCTATGAAGAAAGGTCCTTCCCGCGACAAAAGCCATTACTGCCGATTCCACCGAGATTATGGCCATGACACTGATAGCTGCTACAGCTTGAAGCAGGCCATTGAGGAGCTCATTCAGTGGGGCTACCTCGGCAAGTATGTTCAGAAGACGCCGCAGCCACTACCGACCCTCATGGGACCTCCACCTGTTCAAGCCGCAGTCGACAACGCCCCCATGGAGCGGACGGTGGGAATGGTGTCCTTGGGATCAGCCTCTGCATCTAAGCGGGCGAGGGGGAGGAGGTGCCAAACAATGTAATTCCTTGGGGGGAATCTGCTGTTATGGAAAATGTCAACAATGAAGGCGTCGTCGTCTCTATGACGATCGCCAAGCACCCTGTAAAAAGGATATTAGTTGATAGTGACAGCTCAGCTGACATCCTTACTTACGATGCTTTTGTTCGGATGGGATTATCTCTAGACTCCCTTCAACCTATGGCAGCTTCGTTGGTCGGGTTCACTGGGGACTTTGTAAGGGTTGAAGGCGAGATACTTTTGCCTGTGACAGTCGGAACGCCGCCATACCAAAGCACAGTGATCATGAAATTCCTGGTCGTGAGGGTCCCTTTGGCGTACAATGCCATTCTTGGGCATCCAGGTCTGAACCTTTTGGATGCAGTTATCTCCACCCGACGTTTACTGGTGCAGTTCCCTACTAGTGCAGGAGTTGGAGAGATGCGCAGTGAGACCAGTCCGGTCCTGCCCTGTTACCACACGGCATCAAGTCCTCTGGAAGCTAAACCAGCTTTAGAAGCATCCGACCCCAGGGACTCTAGCAAGGGAGGGGAACCAGCTGAGCACCTTCTAACTTTCCCTCTTGGAGATGACTCGGCAAAGACCATCCGTGTCGGCGGACTCCTTCCCCCAGAGGATCGGGAGCGCCTCTTGACCTTTTTGTGGGCTAACTCAAACATTTTCGCTTGGTCAGCATCTAATATGCCCGGCATCCCTCCGGATGTAATCACCCACAAGCTCAACATTGACCCACGTACCGTCTGATCCGCCAAAGGAAGAGAAGCTTCGCTCCTGATCGAAAAAATGCTATTGACGAGGATGTCAACAAGCTGCTCAGTGCCGGCCACATCCGGGAGGCAAACTACCCTAGTTGGCTGGCTAATGTGGTCATGGTACGTAGGCAAATGGGAGCTGGAGAATTTGCATAGACTTCACCAACCTCAACAAAGCATGTTCGAAAGACAGCTTTCTCCTGCCAAGGATAGATCAGCTGGTGGATTCTACCTCCGGGTACGAACTCCTCAGCTTCATAGATGCCTTCTTCGGATATAATCAGATAAGGATGGACCCCAGCGACGAGGAGCACACATCCTTTGTGACGGAGAAAGGAATTTATTGCTACAAAGTGATGCCTTTCGGCCTCAAGAATGCGGGGGTGACCTACCAAAGGTTGATGAATAGAGTGTTCCAGGACCAGCTAGGCCGAAATATGGAGGTCTATGTAGATGACATGCTGACAAAGAACACCTGCGCCTTCGATCACATCTCCGACTTGGAGGAAACCTTTAATAACCTCCGTCGTTTCCAAGTCAGGCTGAACCCCAAGAAATGTGCTTTCGGGGTCACGGCGGGCAAGTTCCTGGGTTTCATGGTGACCCAGCGGGGGATCAAGGCGAACCCAGAGAAGATTAGCGCCATACTCGACATGAGGCCACCATCCAGCAAGAAGGAAGTGCAGCGACTAACAAAGAGGATAGCGGCTCTAAGCCGTTTCCTCTTCAAATCGGCCGAGAGATGCTTGCATTTCTTCAAGGCCCTGCGAAAGATGAACAACTTCGAGTGGGCGGACGATTGCCAAAAAGCCTTCGACGTGTTGAAGGCGTTCCTATCCTCTCCGTCGCTCCTATCCAAGCCAAGAGATGGAGAAAGTCTCTTCCTCTACTTAGCCACTTCTCCGGAAGCCGTTAGCTCAGTCCTGGTGCGTCTCGACGTCGACGGGACCTAGAGACCCATCTATTATGTGAGCAAGGTCCTTCATGACGCAGAAGTTAGATACTCCAAGATAGAGAAAGTTATTTCTGCTCTGATAGTTTCCGCCCGACGCCTCCGCCCATACTTTTAAGCTCATCCTATCGTGGTGCTCACGGATCAGCCCCTTCGAGCCATCCTGGCTCGTCCGGATACCTCAGGCCGACTCGCCAAGTGGGCCATCAAGCTAGGAGAGTTCGACCTCTCCTTCCAGGCACGACCGGCTCTGAAGTCCCAAGTTTTAGCTGACTTCCTAGTTGAATGCACTTGGGCGGAGGAGGCGACTGAAGAGGTTGCCAAGGAATAGCGCGAGCCCAAACCAAACGGCGATGGAGAAACTTGGATCCTTCATGTGGATGGCACATCAAACTCTCAGAGAAGCGGCGCCGGCCTCATTCTTGCCGGGCCGGGGGGAGAGAGGACAGAATGCGCCCTGCGGTTTCTATTCGAGGCCACCAACAATCAAGCTGAATACGAAGCCCTATTGGCCGAATTAAGGCTAGCACAGGAGTTTGGAATAAGGCGTCTCAGAGCTTTCACAGACTCGCAACTCGTCTTCGGGCAAATCAAAAGAGAATACGAGGTGCGTGACCATGTTATGACCCAGTACTTGAGCAAGGTTCAGCTTTTGATCTCCTCGCTACCTTACTTCAGTATCAGTTACATTCCCCAGAGCGAGAATGCCAAGGCCGACATCCTCTCTCGTCTGGCTACCTTTGCCGACGGTATGGTAAGGGATGCTTACATTGAATATTTAGAAAGGCCTAGCATAGAGGATAGCGAGGAAGTCCTTCCGCTCACCCAAGAGCCCACATGGATGGATGCCTACGTCTGCTATCTCACTGATGGTACACTCCCTAATGACCGCAATGAAGCCAGGCTGCTTAGGTGGAGGGCCTCCAAATTCATCCTCCTCGACGAACGTCTATACAGAAGATCATTCTCCTACCCCCTGCTCAAGTGTGTAGGACCTGCCGACGCCGACTACATCCTTAGAGAAATCCAAGAGGGCATCTGTGGAAATCATCTAGGGGGCAGATCCCTAGCCCAAAAGGCTCTTCGTCAGGGATATTTCTGGCTCACTATGAGGGAAGACGCAGCTAAATTAGTTCAGAAATTCGATGGTTGTCAGCGCCACGCACACATTCAACATCAACCATCTACCCTGCTGAACCCGCTCTCAGCCCCATGGCCTTTCGCTCAGTGGGGAATGGACATCCTCGGACCATTCCCCCCAGCTTCAGGGCAACGGAGATTCTTGCTAGTCACCATCGACTACTTTACCAAATGGGTCGAGGTCGAAGCACTGGCCAAGATCACTGAAAGCAAAGTCAAAGCTTTCTTCTGGAAGTCGATCATATGCCGATTTGGCCTGCCTCACACCCTCGTCACGGACAACGGCCGCCAATTCAACAACGAAGTATTTAAAGCCTTCTGTGACGAACTAGACATTCATCACAAATTCACTTCTGTCGGCCACCCCCAAACCAACGGAGAGGCCGAGGTCATGAACCGCACCATCCTCAGAGGACTCAGAACTCGGCTAGACGGATTGTTGACCCAATTATTGATTTTGATGATTAATAAAGGAATTGAGTATATTTATTGTGTTACTGATGAATTTAACAAGTGTTTCAAAGCTTAAAAATCTTTGTTTAATCAAAAGGCATTTAGAAACGTATTTTGAATCAAGTGCCAAAGGTAAGTTTCAAAATTCAGAACTTGGAGTCGACACCTAGGAAATCTGGAGCCGACCCCATGGCCAATCAAATTTCTTTCTGATTTTTGATACGGTCTAGAGCCGACACCCATAGTTTCGGAGCTGACACCCAGAGTTTTGGAGTCGACACTTACAGTATCTGGAGCCGACTTCGACACGGGGACAGAACGTATGATTTTTGACTACCTTGGAGCCGACACTTAACTTTTTCAGAGCCGACTACTCGACGAACTCGAACTTTCTATTTTGGATACACGACTTGGAGCCAACACCTGAAAAGTTGGAGCCGACTCCAACCTGTCAGAAATGGATTTTTAAAATGCCAGATCATCTCAAACGGTAATATTTTCTTTTCACCTAACTTCTAACAGATATATTATGTTTGGAAAACTTTCTAGATACATTCCAACGGCTAGTTTTCTCACCAAAAATGGATTAAAGGAAATCTATAAAAAGGGGGAGAAAGCTCGTTTGAAAAACAATGGAAAAAACGGAGTGAATACAAATCAAAAATTCGAGAAGTCTTGTGCCTAAAATCAAAGAGAAAAGTATCCAAGTTCAAATCCTTCCACTCCAAAAAGCTCAAAGAGAAATCCAAGGCGTTCAACTCCAAAAGAAGAAAAAGCTATGTTTTCTGTGATTTGCTAACTTCTCATCTGCAACATCTGTGAAGAATCAAAGCTGAGGCCTGATTCAACATCTCCAAGAGAAGAGGAAAAGAAGAAAAGAAGAAAAGCTCAAATCCAATCTACTTCAAACAGGCTTTTCTAACCTTGTTTATTTACTTTGAATATTTGCTCATTTGAGGAGCTGTTTGTTAATATAAACATTATTCTTTCTTATTTTTGCTAGTTCAATCAGGGGGATTGAATTAGTGGAGGTAGTATACCTCGGAGCAAGCTAGATTAGCTTGAGTTTGGGTTTTATGCTGGTGAGCCCAAAAAACCAGCTGGGTTCGTTGTGCACCCAAAAAATAACAAGTTGTGAGTTGTGATCTTATAAAACAACTCGGCTGTAATCTAGTTGATTATAGTGTGGACCCAAGTGGAACTTGGGAGTGGACGTAGGTGTTGGATACACCGAACCACTATAAAATCATTGTGTTTGCTATGCTTTAATTGTCTCTCTCTCTATCTCTTCATTTGTGATTGAAATCTATTCTGCACTTAATTATTTCAAAGTCAATAGTTTTAAAAAGGTTAAAATTTTTAGAATCCAATTCACCCCCTCCTCTTGGGTTGCCATCTGGGCCAACAATTGGTATCAGAGCAAGTGCTCATTTGAATTTGATCCAACGATTAAGATCTAAAGATCCAAATGGCAGCTCAAGCTGGATCTTCATTTGCTGAAGGTCATTCTACAAATAGACCTCCTTTGTTTAATGGTTCCAACCATTCATATTGGAAAGCAAGAATGAGGATATTCATTCAAGCTTCAGATTATGAATTGTGGAGTGTCATAATTAATGGACCTAGCACACCCACACATAATTGATGGTTCTATTGTTCCTAAGCCCGAAAGGAATTGGAATGAGAATGATAGGAAAATGGCTCAGCTCAATGCTAAGGCCATGAATGTTTTATATTATTCATTAGATGCTAACGAATTTAATCGTATCTCTACATGTAATTCCGCAAAAGAGATATGGGATAAATTAGAGGTTACCCATGAGGGTACAAATCAAGTTAAAGAATCTAAGATAAATGTTCTTGTTCATAAGTATGAATTATTTAGCATGGAACAAACTGAAAGTATAGCATGCATGTATACTAGATTCACTGACATTGTAAATGGTCTGAAAAGTCTTGGTAAGACTTATACTAATTCTGAACTTGTTCGCAAATTTTTAGGTCACTTCCAAGATCGTGGGAAGCGAAGCTGATTGCCATCCAAGAAGCCAAGGACCTCAACACTTTACCTTTGGAAGAGCTAATTGGATCACTAATGACTCATGAGTTAACCATAAAGCAACACATAGAGGAAGAAGTTAAAAAGAAGAAGACTATAGCTCTTAAGGCTACAGAAAGTGAGGAGAGCTGCATTGATAATGATGAAGATGATGATGAGACAACTCTTCTTGCTAGAAAGTTCAAAAATTCATGAGAAGAAGGAAACCCTTTCATAAAAGAAAATCTGGAATTAAGATGAAAGGAGAAAAAGAAAAAGAAAAGGAGAAGGACAAAGACAAAGAGAAAGACCCCCTAATTTGCTATGAGTGTAAGAAATCGGGGCACTTTAGATATGATTGTCCTCAACTAAAGAAAGCCTACAAGAAGAAAAGAAGGCGTATGTTGCAACTTGGAGCGACAGCGATGAATCCTCTTCAGAGGAAGAACAAAAAGAAGTTGCAAACATTTGCTTTATGGCAAACGATGACAACAAGGTAAGTTCTGAAAACCCTTGTGATGATTTCGTATTTGATGAATTGTTTGAAGCTTTTAATGAACTAGTTGATGATTTTAAAGCCTTGAAAAAGAAATACAAATTTTTAAAAAATGATAATTCAATTCTCATTAAAGAAAAAGATAATCTTACTCATGAGATTGAGATGCTAAAATCTGAAAATGATAATTTAACAAAAGAAAGAGAATCAATCTCCAATGAAAATGACAAATTAAAGAAGGAAGTTGATAAAATAAAAATATTATTGATAAATTCACTATAGTTCTAAAAACTTAATTTATTATTGAGTAATCAAAGAGCTATATTTGATAAGGCTGTATTAGGATATAGGCCTAACATAAAACAAAAGTTTGTCAAAAACTTTTTCAGAAAAGAACCAATAAAGATGATGTTACATGTCATTATTGTAACAAGAAAGGCCATAAATCCTATGAATGTAAGGCAAGAAATAGTAACAAGAATTTAAGTAGTAAAGGAAAGAAAATATGAGTTTCCAAAGGAACAATCTTTTATGCTACTAACCATGAAGGACCCAAGAAGGCTTGGGTACCTAAATATAAGACTTGATCATTTTACAGGAGTGTCTTGCAGCCAAAAGAGCAAAGCGAAGTGGTATCTTGATAGTGGCTGCTCAAGACACATGATGGGTGACAAGGATCAATTCATCACCCTTGAAAGCAAAAGAGGAGGAGTTGTTACGTTTGGTGACAATGGCAAAGGCCAAATCATGGGGTTTGGTAATATTCAAATAACTCCCTCCATATATATTGAAAATGTCTTAAATGTCAATGATTTAAAACATAATTTAATTAGTATTAGTCAATTATGTGATAAAGGTTTTAAAGTATCATTTGAAGCATCTATCTGCACCGTTTCTAATCCCATTGATGATAGCATTGTTTTTACTGGAAATAGAAATGACAATGTATACTTGATTGATTTAGACAATTGTCTACTGGTAATCATTGCTTAGTTGCTAATAATACTAATGAATGAGATTGGTTGGTTATGGCATCGTAGATTAGGTCATGCAATCACACACCTAATTTCAAAATTAATTAAAATGGATTTAGTAAAAGGTCTTCTACAACTAGATTTTGAAAATGATAAAATTTGCGATGCATGTCAATTTGGAAAATAAACTAGAAACTCTTTCAAAACTAAAAATATTGTTTCCACTTCTAGGCCACTTGAACTACTTCACATGGATCTTTTTGGACCTACTAGAACCACTAGTTTAGGAGGAAAAAAATATGGTCTTGTGATTGTAGATGATTATTCTAGATACACTTGGGTATTATTTTTAGCTCATAAAGATGAGACCTTTCCATTATTTTTGAAATTCTTTAAGAAGGTCACAAATCAAAAAATAACACCATAGTGTCTCTTAGAAGTGATCATGGCATTGAATTTGAAAATCATTTATTTGAAAACTTTTGCATTGAAAATGGCATTCATCATAATTTTTCAGTACCTAGAACACCACAATAAAATGGAGTTGTAGAAAGAAAAAATAGAACTTTAGAAGACATGGCCTGTACCATGCTATGCGAAAGCAACCTACCAAAATATTTTGGACGGAAGCTATAAACACGGCATGTTACATTCTTAATAGAGCTTTAATTAGGCCAATCATTAAGAAAACTCCTTATGAACTATGGAACAATAGAAAACCAAACATAAGTTATTTCATGCATTTGGTTGCAAATGTTTCATTCATAATAATGGTAAAGATAATCTAGGAAAATTTGATGCAAAATCTGATGAAGGCATTTTCTTAGGATATTCAACATCTAGTAAAGCCTATAGAGTGTTTAACAAGAGAAACTTAATTGTAGAAGAATCTATTTGTAATTTTGATGAATCTTAGCATCGAGTTCAGGAAAAATTGATGATGAGGAAGATACAAACATATTAGAAAGAGACATTGAAAAATTGAATATAGATGTATCTTCAAATCATGAACAAGAAGCTAAAGATGATGATTCTCCTAGTGTTGATGTTGTTGATGCAAATCATAATGATGTAGATCTTCCTAAAGATTGGAGATATGCCTATGATCCAAAAGAAGTAATTATAGGTGATCCATCTCAAGGAGTAAGAACTAGATCATCAATGAGAAACTCAATAATCATCTTGCATTTGTATCTCAAATTGAACCTAAAACTATTGAAGAGGCTGAAAAAGATAATTATTGGATGTTAGCTATGCAAGAGGAATTAAATCAATTTACTAGAAATAATGTCTGGACACTAGTAGATAGACCTAAACATCATTCTGTTATAGGATCAAAATGGGTGTTTAGAAATAAATTAGATAAAATGGCATAGTAATTAGAAACAAAGCTAGATTAGTCGCAAAAGGATATAATCAAGAAGAAGGAATTGATTTTGATGAAACTTTTGCACCTGTAGCTAGATTAGAAGCAATTAGATTATTACTCGCATTTGCATGTATATGCATATCAATTTATTTCAAATGGATGTTAAAAGTGCATTTTTAAATGGATTTATAAATAGAAAGTTTTTGTTGAACAACCACCTCGTTTTGAAGATCATGAATTTTCAAATCATGTTTTTAAATTGCATAAAGCACTATATGGTTTAAAACAAGCACCTAGAGCTTGGTATGAAAGATTAAGTAAATTTCTAATTGAAATGATTTTACAAAAGGAAATATTGATAAAACTCTATTTTTGAAAAGAAAAGATAAGGATTTATTAGTAGTACAAATATATGTTGATGATATTGTATTCGGTGCTACTAACAATCTTTTGTGTCAAGAATTTGCTAAGTTAATGCAGGATGAATTCGAAATGAGCATGATGGGAGAACTCAATTTTTCCTAGGACTTCAAATCAAGCAAAGCAAAGAAGGGATTTTCATCAATCAAGCAAAATACACAAAAGAACTTCTCAAGAAGTTTGGAATGGAGTCAATTAAACCCCTTGGAACACCTATGAGTCCTTCATGCAAATTGGACAAAGATGAAGATGGTAAGAAAGTAGATCAAAATATTATAGAGGTATGATCGGATCTCTTCTGTACTTAACAGCTAGTAGACCAGATATCATGTTTGCTGTTTGTCTATGTACTAGATTTCAATCTAAACCTAAAGAATCTCACTTAATTGCTGTAAAGAGAATCTTAAGATATTTATGTGGAACTAAAAATATAGGTTTATGGTATTCTAGAGACTCAACACTAAACTTGATTGCATATTCTGATTCTGACTATGCTGGATGTAAACTAGATAGAAAAAGTATAAGTGATGCATGTCAATTTTTAGGATGTAACTTAATCTCTTGGTTTAGCAAAAAGCAAAATTCGGTTGCATTATCAACTGCTCAAGCAGAATATGTTGCAGCTGGAAGTTGCTGTGCTCAAATCCTATGGATTAAGAGATAACTTGAAGATTATGGCATAGCACTTAATAAAACTCATATTAGATGTGATAACACAAGTGCAATTAATTTAACTAAAAATCCAATTCAACATTCAAGAACAAAACACATTGAAATTAGATATCACTTTATAAGAGAACATGTAGCTAATGATGAAATTTATCTTGATTATGTTAATACTGAAGAACAATTAGCTGATATATTTACAAAACCTTTGAGTGAAGAGAGATTTTGCTATCTTAGAGGTGAATTAGGGATTTGTGACCCTTTGGAATGATTTTGAAACTCTAAGGAATGGCTATCTAGATTTCTATTAAATTCATGATATTCCTTTCATAATTTTAAGGACAAATTATCTAGTCATCTAAGCAATTTGTTCCTCATATTCCAATGATTTTTTTAAAATTTTATTGAACCTATTTGATAAGTTTCAGATGTTTGAATCTCAGTTATTTTTCTCTAAACTGTCAGTGGAGTCGACACCTCAGTTTGGGGAGTCGACACCTTGTCTGTATCGCTCTTGGTCCCTGACCTTGGAGCGACACCCGTGTAAGTGGAGCCGACTCCAGTTCGAGCGCTGACTGTGTTAGCGATTTGGAGTCAACACCCGACTTTACGGGAGTCGACACTTGGGGGTCCCAAATCGATTTTATTAGGGCAGAGTCGACACTTCGTCATTTCATTCTTTTTCAATCCTCAACCAAACTCTTCCCAAACTCTCTCAAAACCTCCCCAACTCAAATTTCACTCATTTCGAACCTTTCCAAGGATCTTAATGGCACATAAGAGGAGAGGATCTGTGATTGGAGCGCCCGTGATGATTGGGAAACGTTCGGCGAGGCGACCCATCCGCGAGCCATCTCCGAGCGAGGAATCTTCAACCCAATCGGACAATCCTAATCCTTCTTCTCCTCAGGTAGACACATTAGCTGGGAGAGTTATCACAATGGGTAGGAAAGTCGATTTTGAATTCTTTGAATCCGAGGGCTTTTCAATTGGGAATCAAATTAAAGAGTTAGGCTGGGATAAAGTTTGCTCATTAGATGTTCCCACCTATCCGGTTCTTGTCAAGGAGTTCTACTTCAATCTATCGAGAGGAGATGGTAGAATCGTGAGTTTTTTCAGAGGTAAAAGAGTCCATCTCACTTTTCAAAAACTAGGAAACCTTTTGAGCATTCCCATCACTGGATTGGTAGCCGACACCCATAGTGAGAGGTCAGACACTTTGTCAAGGATATTAGGAAGAGAGGTAACAGAATTTGAAGAAGTTAGGGCTAACCAATTGCCCTTGGAATTGAGATTGCTTCATAATATTTGCAGTAGGATTTTATTTCCTAAGACCGATCGATTTGAGTATGTCTCCGAGCGAGACATAGTTGTGATGGATAGTATATTGACTGGTTAACCCATAAACCTAGCTGCAATGATGATTTTTTATATGGCCGAGGTTGGAGGAAAAAGGAGATCATCCCTACCCTATGGCATGGTTCTAACTATGGTTTTCAGGAGACAAGGAGTTGTGATTTTGGATAATGAACCTTCTAAGAACCTCAGGCATACCGATTACTACAGTTTGGCCACCTTGCATCGGATGGGATTTGTAAAGGTCAATGGGCATTGGGAAAGGAAAGGCAATTTGGATGAGAGAGCCCCTGAGCTTAGACCTTCTACACCTTTTGAGGCTGGTCCGTCTATGAGGGTTCCCTCTCCACAGCCTAGCAGTCCAGTTCCTGTTCCTGTCCCTGCTCCTGCCTCTGCTCAAGTTTCAGATCAGCCATCTACTTCATCTGTCGGATTTTCAGACTTTCAAGTGGAGCAACTTAAAGGTTTACTTGCTGCTCAGAAAGATGAATTGAAGACTAAGTTTGATAATCATTTTATGAACTTAAGAGAGACTCTCTACTCATTGGATGATCGCATTAGTAAAATCGAGTCTACTCTTGGTTCATCTGCAGAATCCTTAAGTAATGATCTCAAGCATATATTTGAAGAACTCAAGGATATCTGTGGAGACTCTAAAACCTACTCAAGATGCAATGCCGAACTTCAAGATAAAATCATGACTGCTTGCTCTTTTGTTGATAGAAGATTGAAAGAATTTGTAGCAACTCAGAGTGATGGAATGGGAAAGATTTTAGAACGTTTGCAAAGGATTATTAGAACCAATCTATGATTTTCATGTAATGAAGTAAAAGTTGTTGTTTGATGTTTCATTTTGAAATCTTAATGTAAAAGTTGTTGTTTGATGTTTCATTTTGAAATCTTAATGTAAAATTGTTGTTTGATGTATAGTTTGATAATTGACAAAGTTCAGTTTCATTTTGTAACACTTGAATTTTTAATGTAATGAAATTATCTTTTGATCTATCAATTTTAACATTTTACTTAACTTCTCTTAGTCTTTTGTTGATTACAAAAAAGGGGGAGAAAGTTATGTCGTATATGCATTGATTAGTTATGCTTTGATTGGTATTTGATTATCTTGGATATTCATAAGCTTAAGTGAAAATTGATATAACTAAATTGTAGATATCAAACACTAAAATGTAAAGCAAAAGGAAGAACAATTGTTAAATTAATAAATTAAACTTCATAGGAGGAGCTACCTTATTCAGGGGAGCTTACCTGTGAGGATCACATATTTGAATACTTTGATTTGAGAATCCTATGCATATACTCAATGTTTTTATAATCATTAAAAAGGGGGAGCTTGTTGACCCAATTATTGATTTTGATGATTAATAAAGGAATTGAGTATATTTATTGTATTACTGATGAATTTAACAAGTGTTTCAGGGCTTAAAAATATTTGTTTAATCAAAAGGCATTTAGAAACGTATTTTGAATCAAGTGCCAAAGGTAAGTTTCAAAATTCAGAACCTGGAGTCGACACCTAGGAAATCTTGAGCCGACCCCATGGCCAATCAAATTTCTTTCTGATTTTTGATACGGTTTGGAGCTGACACCCAGAGTTTCGGAGCCGACACCCAGAGTTTCGGAGTCAACACTTACAGTGTCTGGAGCCGACTCCGACACGGGACAAAACGTATAATTTTTGACTACCTTGGAGCCAACACTTACAGTCTTTTGGAGCCGACACCTGACCATGGCGAGCCGACACTTAACTTTTTCGGAGCCGACTCCTCGACGAACTCAGAACTTTCTATTTTGGATACACGACTTGGAGTCGACACCTGAAAAGTTGGAGCCAACTCTAACCTGTTAGAAACGGATTTTTAAAATGCCAGATCAGCTCAAACGGTAATATTTTCTTTTGACCTAACTTCTAACGGATATATTTTTTTTGGAAAAACTTTCCAGGTACATTCCAACTATTGGGAATTGTATCGTAAAGCCAATCATTTGATGATTGTGCTAATGTAAATTGTATAAAATTGATATATTAATAAAAGTTATTTGGCAGTTCATTCATTACAAGAACATCTTCTTAAAACTCCTAATAGTAATGAAGCCCTCAGGATCTTCCTTCACGATAAAGGAGGATTTATCTTTGAAGGTCCTTAAAAGAGTTCGCGACCAAATGATATACTATGACAGGGCCATAGTACTATCAATTATAGGACGTTGTATATCATATTTGTTGGTTGTCCTCTTAACCAAGGAGTGTAGAGACACTAGTATGACATACAGGTGAAAGTGTAGGAGTACATTTCACCGAACGTGACTCATTTCTGGATACTCTGCTGCCAAGAGTTAATCCGAGAAGATATGGGTATAAGTATCCTTTAGACCTGAAGATCACAACCGGTGACTTACAAGCAACTCATTGTACTTAGGTGCCGGACCACCTGGATTTCTAATCCAGCTACGAAAGGTTACTGGGTGCAGTCAAGTATTTATGGTAGTCAGTTATGGATCAAGATGGAATTTGACCTATCCGTTAAAAGGAAAAATGCTTGTGTTTCAATTTAGCAAGACCTTGGCAAGGCACTTCATGTGAAAGTCACATGATCACTAAAATTGAAATCACTTTATGGATTCGCTGTTTAGAGTTGACAGCCTCTTAAGCCATCCTTAGCATTTGTGGTCAAGAGGATGAATTATACGGTAACTGTTTCTTAGGGTTCTTGGAGTTTGCTCGGCAACTCTTCGACCTATCCGGACGTCGGGTTCCATTGCTAGATGGGCACATCGATTAGTATAGAAAGTTGTTTCTATGCTACCGGCTTAGGTTCGAACCTAGAGAGTCACACGCATAGAAGTTTCCTAGGATGATCTGTTTGCTGATCAACAATTGAGAATCGTATATGATTTAATTAATCAATTTGATTGATTGAATTATCTCAATTGGGTTAAGTACAAGTGAATAAGATTCAATTTGGTTTAAGTCTATTAGAAAGACTAGTCAATTTCAAATATTGATTTGAAATTAGACTTGATTTGGATTTAAATAGATTCAGGACTAGCCAAATTTGATTTGGGCTTGGACATGATCTATGTTGGTTCAGTCAAATAAATTTAGATAAGATTAAACCATCACCTGAACCCAAACCTCTCGCATAAGGATCTCATATGATGAGATGGCTAAAGTCTCATCTCATGAGAGATTAAATTCTCATGTAGAATTTAATGCCTAACATTAATTTTCACCACGACTCTTTGGTTTTCACCGAACGTCGGATTTAGCCACGTCTCTTTGGTTTTCACCGAACGTCGAAATTTAACCAAGGCTCTTTGGTTCGGCGTCTCTTTGCTTTTTTCCAAACGATGGAATTCTTAATGTCAGAATTCAATGGGCAGGCTGAAATGAGACTATAAATAGAGCACATCCCTCACCAGATTACACAAAACAACAATACACGACATGTCATGGATTGTAATTCTAAAAAGATTAGAATAGAAAATCCTGGTGATTCTGGTGTTAGAAAAAGCTTGGTGGATCTTGGAGGAAGATTCAAGTGGGAGGATTCAAGATCAGCAAAGTCATTTTTTCGCGAGCTAGCACTCTTGGAAATTCGATCATTCAGGGCTTCGCGTGGACGATACTAGAGGCCGGACGATTGAACGGCTGCAGAGCACAAAAGGATTTACCAACTGTTCTTAAGGTAAGTGATATGATCCTAAATCTTAAGGCATGATTCAAGGCAAGAAGTACGACTTCTTATCTTGAAGATCAAGATATGATCTTAATGATTATTTATATGCATATTTTAGATCAAGCGATCCTATATATAAGGCAAAGATATGATCTTGATGCATATTAGATAGATTAATATGTAATCTTTTAGCTTCTGCATTGATAATAGTTATCAAATTTTAAAAATATGCATGCCTCGGAGTTTTTCTCCCTACAAATGGTATCAGAGCGATGGTTTCATATTGATCTAATTTATTGCATGTAAATTAATGCTCTATTAATTATGTAATCAAGGCTAAAACAAATTTTAGGTTGGATTGAAAATCCAAATTACCCATTCAACGAGGTATTCTGTGACATATTGCATGATAATTTAAATTGATCTTTGGCTTCAAAACACTGATTACACACACTCTCAAAATATGTTTTATATTTGATACATATTGATGTTATATAAAACATGATATTTGCATGTTTAGTATAAAACATAGATATGATATATGATGGCATGATGTCTATGTTATGAAACATACAAATATTTATGAGAGTCTAATTTGAATGTCAAATGTTAATTCATAATCTCTTTAGATATGATCTAAATATAGGAATTATGAGTAGTAACATAATACATATGATGCTTGATTGAAATATATGACATGTAAACATGAAATATATTTAATCCTTTGGGTTAGCTAAATCAGGGTCCATAAAGGGTTAGACCTAAGGTTTAAATCAACTGACTGTAAGAGTATTTGATCAAATCTAATTAGATTAGGTTAAGAATGCTCTAAATCAAACAATAGTTGTAGTTGATCATGTCCTTCTCTTTGATTAAACCAAATGGAAGTAGATTAGGCTCCGTGGTTGAGCATGAATCTCTTAGATGGTCAAATCAGAATTGGTTAACCATATGATGTCAAGGTGGGTTGGCAAGTTGCTCTAGGATCAACGATCGAATGGTTTTTAATTGGGAGCTACTCGTATTGATGCGTCTTTAACGAGTTAATGGCATATCCCTCCCATCGATCTCACTCACCTGGTCAATGTGGTGAACCATTTATGATTCAGATCATTTACCTGATTCGGGTTGACCCATGCCTGTAAGGAAATCAGTCTGACTGATTTAGGTGCCACTTAACCTGACTTAATCTTGTTTCATTCTACCGATTTCATAGATTCAGTGGGAGAACTTGATTAGTCAATTTATCTTCATATTATTAAAATCCTCTAAAATTATTAGGTCCTTAAAATGAAATAGTTATATGATAACTAGATCATAGCCTCCCATTAAGGTGGGTGATAATGAGTCCGATGTCTTGATAATCATTGGAGGCACTCCATGCCTGGTGCTTGTCAACCATCGAAATTATCATTCATTATATGATAAGTCAGCGTAACTATTAAATAAACAGTCAGGTGAGCCGAGCTTCACTCGGGCTTGGTTGTCTATTGATAGGTTACACTGATTATATCATTTAATGGTTGGACCTAACCAGAACTTTCAGTGGAGGCACTTCATGCCTGCTGAAGAGGTATGGGGCAAAACTGAACACTAAGAATTGTTTGGGGAAACAATTGGTTTTGAACCTACTCTTAGATGCATATGGGTTAGCCAAGCTTCACTTGGGCCTGTATGTAGTTTATGTAGATCTTAGTGCCCGCTAAAGAATTAAGAATAATTCTTCGAATTGGGGTGTAGAGGCTGCCAATTTGAACAAAATAGTGGAGAATCTTTAGACTAAAGTCCAAGTCTTTAGACTGAATCAATTTATATACTAATAAACTTTAGTTTTTCTTATGCAGAAAATGGCCACTAATTTATCATTAAGGTCCCTATTGGATAGTGACAAGTTGAATGGTTCAAATTTCAATAGCTGGTTTAGAAAACTTAAGATCGTCCTTGAGCATGAGAGGATTCTATATATTCTGAATAATCCTGCACCAAAGATACCTGATGCAAACACCCAAAGTTCTGAGAAAGACACTTATCAGAAGTGGCTCAATGATAGAACTAGCGTACGTTGCATCATGCTAGCAGCAATGAACGATGAATTCGGTCGCCGGTTCGAGAATGCTCAGCCAGAAGAAATCATTCAAGCGTTGAATGAATCTTTCGGCACACCCGACGATTGAAAGGCACAAGACTAGTTGTGCTATTTTTAATGCTCGAATGAGGGATGGATCTCCTGTCACTGATCATGTATTGTACATGATCGAGAAGATAGAACTCCTAAGCAAGCTCGGCTTTCCCTACATGAGCAGTTGGGAAAAGATGCGATCCTGAATTCCTTGCCTCCATCCTTCCGACCTTTCCTTACTCATTTTCGAATGACAAAGCCTGCAGTCAACTACCACGGTTTGTTGGGGTTGTTACAGAACTTTGAGAAGGATAACCAGCTCTCTAAGGGTTTGGTTAATGTGGTTGAAGGATCTAAGGTAGGGCGTAAACCCTTTGGGAAAGGGAAGAAGAAAAAGAATAATAAAAGGTGCAACATGCTAGGACATCTATAAGGGGTCAGATGCAGAAGAAGAAAGTTGATAAAAGTCAAGCTGAATGCTTTCACTGCAAGATGCAAGGGCACTGGAAGAGGAACTGTCCTCTTTACATTGCCACACTTGATCCAAACAGGCCAAAGAAGAAAAAGGAGCAAGATGTTGCTCAACAAGGTATTTATATGATAACACCTTGTAATTTTTCTGTATATGATAATCAGACCTGGGTATTGGATACCGGGAGTCCTTTTAACATTTGCAATTCATTGCAGGGACTACAGGTCACCAGAAGATTTGAGGACAATGAAAGATTCCTTAATGTCGGCGATGGAAGATTAGTTCCAGTACTGGCATTAGGAGTTCTTGAAATAGTTTTCAATAGAAATGTCATTATACTAAATGATTGTCATTTTTGCCCAACGTTCTTGTTGAACGTAATTTCTGTAGGCCTTCTGGCCAAAAGTAATTATGAAATTTCAATAAAGGATGTTACTTTGAATATCATTATGAATGGAGTCACTGTAATGACTGGGCATTTATCTAATGGCATTTATATATTATCACAGCCTGTGAATGTAGTGTACAATTCAAGTAAGCGCCCTAGAACAACTGATGTCACAGACATTTATCTTTGGCACCATCGGCTGGGTCATATCAATAAGAACAGATTAAACAGGTTAACTCAGGAGGGCATCCTTCGAGTTGATGATTGTGAATCATTAACTACCTGTGAATCATGTCTTCTTGGTAAAATGACCAAGTCATCTTTTACTGGAAAAGGTGAAAGAGCCAAAGAGCTATTGGTCTAGTACATACTGATGTATGTGGACCAATGAGCACTTGTGCCAAAGGTGGATATTACTACTTCATTACTTTTACAGACGACCTTTCTAGGTTCGGTTATGTCTATCTTATGAGACATAAATCTGAGTCGTTTGAAATGTTCAAACTATATCATAAAGAAGTAGAAAAACAAACAGGAAAATGTATTAAGACCCTTCGATCAGATCGAGGAGGCGAATACCTTTCCAATGACTTTGTGACATATTTAAGAGAGAATGGATTCTCTCCCAATGGACTCCTCCTGGAACACCGCAGCATAACGGTGTGTCGGAAAGAAGGAATCGAACTCTGTTAGACATGGTTCGGTCCATGATGGGTTTTGCAAGCTTGCCAATATCATTTTGGGGATACGCATTAGAATCAGCTTGTCATATTCTTAATAAGGTTCCAAGTAAGTCTGTTTCTAAAACTCCACATGAGATGTGGTATGGACATAAACCGGTTATCACCTATCTGAGAGTCTGGGGGTGTCCGGCTTATGTGAAACGTGCAAAATCAGACAAACTTGAACCCAAATCTGACAAATATTTTTTCATCGGCTATCCGAAAGAAACCAAAGGATATTACTTCTACAATACTGAAGAACAAAAGTTGTTCATTAGTAATAGAGCAGTTTTTCTTGAAAAGGAGTTCCTTAGTGAAGGAACAAATAGCTCTAATGTTGAACTTGAGGAAGTTCATCAAGTAGAAGGAACAACACAAACCAGTGAACCCTTAGAATCTGAGTTGATTAGATCAAACTCAAAACCCATTTTAGATGCACCATTAAGGCGATCTGGTAGAGTACCACATCAACCGGACAGATACTTAGGTTTCTTGGTCCAGAACGATGATCCTGTTGAACTCGATGAGAACAACGAGGATCCGATCACCTATATGGATGCTATGCAAAGGACTGACTCTAATAAATGGCTTGATGCCATGAAATCCGAACTTGATTCCATGAAGGACAATAATGTATGGACATTAGTTGACCCACCCGAAGGGATAAAACCCATAGGGTGTAAGTGGGTTTTCAAGAGGAAAAGAGGCGCAGACGGAAAGGTTGAGACCTATAAAGCACGTCTGGTTGCTAAGGGGTATCGTCAACGTTATGGTATTGACTATGACGAAACGTTTTCTCCTGTGGCAATGCTGAAATCCATTCGGATTATGCTAGCTATAGCAGCACACTTCGATTATGAGATTTGGCAGATGGATGTTAAAACCGCTTTTCTAAATGGTGATTTAGAAGAACAGGTGTATATGATACAGCCTGAAGGTTTTATATCTGAAGACGAGTCTAAAGTGTGCAGGCTACAGAAGTCTATTTATGGACTTAAGCAAGCATCTAGGAGTTGGAACATACGATTTGATAAAGTGATCAAATCTTATGGCTTTATTAAGAATAAAGAAGAACCTTGCATTTATAAATGGGCTAACGATTCTGTTATTGTATTTCTTGTATTATATGTGGATGATATTCTCTTAATCGGGAATGATATCCCTGCATTACAAGGAATAAAGACATGGTTATCATCACATTCTCCATGAAAGATCTGGGAGAAGCATCATACATCCTAGGGATGAAGATCTATAGAGATAGATCTAAGAGGATGCTTGGTTTATCCCAATCTACGTACATTGACACAGTGCTAAAGAGGTTTAGCATGGAGAATTCCAAGAAAGGCTATCTTCCGATAGGCCATGGAATTCATCTTTCTAAGAAGGATTGTCCGACAACTCCTAATGAAAGAGAACGTATGAGTCGAATTCCATATGCTTCGGCAGTGGAATCGATTATGTACACCATGACATGTACAAGACCAGATGTGGCATACTCACTAGGAGTAGTGAGTAGATACCAATCTGATCCAGGAGAAAAACACTGGCAAGTTGTTAAGACAATCCTTAAGTATTTGAGAAATACTAAGGACCAGTGGTTAGTCTATGGAGAGTCCGATTTAAAACTTGTTGGATATACTGATTCTAGTTTCCAATCAGATCATGATGATAGCAAAAGTGTATCGGGTTTCGTATTTATCCTGAATGGTGGAGCTGTTTGCTGAAAAAGTTCAAGCAACATACAGTGGCAGATTCGGTGTGCAAGGCAGAGTACGTCGCTACATCAGATGCTGTGAAAGAAGCTGTGTGGCTGCGAAAGTTCATCTCTGAGCTTGGAGTGGCACCTTCCATAGATGGACCAGTCCTGTTGTACAGTGATAGCACTAGTGCCATAGCTCAAGCAAAGGAACCACGAGCACATCAGCGCACCAAGTACATACTGCACCGGTTTCATCTTATACGAGAGATAATGCTAGACCGAGGTGGCATAAATCTTCAGAAGATTGATGGAAAGGAAAACCTAGGTGACCCATTTACTAAAGCACTCAGCATCAGGAAGTTTGATGACTATAAATTGAAGATGGGTATTAGATACTGTAATGAGTGGCTTTAGGCTAAGTGGGAGTTTGTTGGGAATTGTATCCTAAAGCCAATCATTTGATAATTATGCTAATGTAAATTATATATAAATTGATATATTAATAAAAGTTATTTGGCAGTTTATTCATTACAAGAACATCTTCTTAAAACTCCTAATAGTAATGAAGCCCTCAGGATCTTCCATCACGATAAAAGAGGATTTATCTTTGAAGGTCCTTAAAAGAGTTTGCGACCAAATGATATACTATGACAGGGCCATAGTACTATCAATTATAGGACATTGTATATCATATTTGTTGGTTATCCTTTTAACCAAGGAGTGTAGAGACACTAGTATGACATACAGGTGAAAGTGTAGGAGTACATTTCACCGAACGTGACTCATTTCCGGATACTCTGCTATCAAGAGTTAATCCGAGAAGATATGGGTATAAGTATCCTTTAGACCTGAAGATCACAACCGGTGACTTACAAGCAACTCATTGTACTTAGGTGCCGGACCACCTGGATTTTTAATCCAGCTACGAAAGGTTACTGGGTGCAGTCAAGTACTTGTGGTAGTCAGTTGTGGATCAAGATGGAATTTGACCTATCCCGTTAAAAGGAGAAATGCTTGTGTTTCAATTTAGCAAGACCTTGGCCAAGGCACTTCATGTGAAAGTCACATGATCACTAAAATTGAAATCACTTTATGGATTCGCTGTTTAGAGTTGACAGGCTCTTAAGCCATCCTTAGCATTTGTGGTCAAGAGGATGAATTATACGGTAACTGTTTCTTAGGGTTCTTGGAGTTTGCTCGGCAACTCTTCGACCTATCCGGACATCGGGTTCCATTGCTAGATGGGCACATCGATTAGTATAGAAAGTTGTTTCTATGCTACCGGCTTAGGTTCGAACCTAGAGAGTCACACGTATACAAGTTTCCTAGGATGATCTGTTTGCTGATCAACGATTGAGAATCGTATATGATTTAATTAATCAATTTGATTGATTGAATTATCTCAATTGGGTTAAGTACAAGTGAATAAGATTCAATTTGGTTTAAGTCTATTAGAAAGACTAGTAAATTTCAAATATTTATTTGAAATTAGACTTGATTTGGATTTAAATAGATTCAGGACTAGCCAAATTTGATTTGGGCTTGGACCATGATCTATGTGGGTTCAGTCAAATAAATTCAGATCAGATTAAACCATCACCTGAACCCAAACCTCTCGCATAAGGATCTCATATGATGAGATGGCTAAAGTCTCATCTCATGAGAGATTAAATTCTCATGTAGAATTTAATGCCTAACATTAATTTTCACCGAACGTCGGATTTAGCCACGACTCTTTGGTTTTCACCGAACATCGGATTTAGCCACGTCTCTTTGGTTTTCACCGAACGTCAGAATTTAACCAAGCGCCGCGGCTCTTTGGTTCGGCTCTTTGGTTCGGCACCTCTTTGCTTTTTTCCAAATGATGGAATTCTTAATGTCAGAATTCAATGGGCAGGCTGAAATGAGACTATAAATACAGCACATCCCTCACCAGATTACACAGAACAACAATACACGATATGTCATAGATTGTAATTCTAAAATGATTAGAATAGAAAATCCTGGTAATTCTGGTGTTAGCAAAAGCTTGGTGGATCTTGGAGGAAGATTCAAGTGGGAGGATTCAAGATCAGCAAAGTCGTTTTTTCGCGAGCTAGCACTCTCAGAAATCCGATCATTCGGGGCTTCGCGTGGATGATACTAGAGGCCGGACGATTGAATGGCTGCAGAGCACAAAAGGATTTACCAACTACCCTTAAGGTAAGTGATATGATCCCTAAACCTTAAGGCATGATTCAAGGCAAGAAGTACGACTTCTTACGTTGAGGATCAAGATATGATCTTGATGATTATTTATATGCATATTTTAGATCAAGCGATCCTATATAAGGCAAAGATATGATCTTGATGCATATTAGATAGATTAATATGTAATCTTTTAGCTTCTGCATTTAATAGTTATCAAATTTTAAAAATATGCATGCCTCGGAGTTTATTTCTCCCTACACCAACGGCTAGTTTTCTCACCAAAAATGGATTAAAGGAAATCTATAAAAAGGGGGAGAAAGCTCGTTTGAAATACAACGAAAAAAACGGAGTGAATACAAATAAAAAATCCGAGAAGTCTTGTGCCTGAAATCAAAGAGAAAAGTATCCAAGTTCAAATCCTTCCACTCCAAAAAGCTCAAAGTGAAATCCAAGGTGTTCAACTTGAAAAATCGGAGGATTTCCCAAAAGAAGAAAAAGCTATGTTTTCTGTGATTTTCCAACTTTTCATCTGCAACATCTGTGAAGAATCAAAGCTGAGGCCTGATTCAACATCTCCAAAGAGAAGAGGAAAGAAGAAAAGAAGAAAAGATCAAATCCAATCTACTTCAAACAGGCTTTTCTAACCTTGTTTATTTACTTTGAATATTTGCTCATTTGAGGAGCTGTTTGTTAATATAAATATATTCTTTCTTGTTTTTGCTAGTTCAATCAGGGGGATTAAATTAGTGGAGGCAGTATACCTCGGGGCAAGCTAAATTAGCTTGAGTTTGGGTTTTGTGCTAGTGAGCCCGAAAAACCAGCTGGGTTCGTTGTGCACCCAAAAAACAACAAGTTGTGAGTTGTGATATTGTAAAATAACTCACCTGTAATCTAGTTGATTATAGTGTGGACCCAAGTGGAACTTAGGAGTGGACGTAGGTGTTGGATACACCGAACCACTATAAAATCATTGTGTTTACCATGCTTTAATTGTCTCTCTCTATCTCTTCATTTGTGATTGAAATCTATTCTGCACTTAATTATTTCAAAGTCAATAGTTTTAAAAAGGTTAAAATTTTTAGAACCCAATCGGCCTTGACCATCTCTAACTACAGCATCGTGAGGCCTCTTGAGTAACCTTCCACATGGCGGACTTACATTCCGGGGATGCATTCTAACGTCATCCGGTCCAGAGTCGTAGTTCGGCTGTGGCATGGTCAACATATGCAACATTTGAAGCTAAGAAAATGTTTCAGAAGATGCAACGTCCGGCCATGACGTTCTCAGCATATGCGATTCGGCCGCATGAAGTAAAAACACAGTTAGGCGTTTCTCCCAAAAGAAGAAGGAATGGATAGAGCAAAGTTTAATAAAAATCTCTTCTTTATCAGTAATCAAGAAGAGGTACCAAATTGAGAAGCTTTGACAGAAAAGTTTCTTCATTAACAGTCAAGGGTAAGTACAAAATTGGGCCTAAAGCCAGTTACACAAGATAAAGAAGAAAAATGGACAGTGGGTCTTCAAGGCTCGCCGGGGCTGGGCTTCATCTCGTCCTCTTTCTCTGCTAGCTCCTCATCAGGCTCCCCAGGCCGGATGTCTTCAAGTTCAGCAACGTCGATCTCGAGGGCCGCAGATACCTTGACCTTACACATCTCGAAGCCTTGAACATAAGCATCGAGGCTGGCCTCGATGACTTCCTGCTTGAACTCCGGTAAGGCCTTGTAATTGGAGACAGCCTGCCCTGCCTCAGCTTCAGCCCGCTGCGCTTTGGCCTCGGCCTCCTTGGCTCGCGCCTCGGCCTCCCAGGTCCTACCCTCGGCTTCTTCGGTACGGGCACTAGCCTCATCAGCACAGGCCACCACCCCGGCCTTCTCTGAGACTGCTTCCTCTGCTGCTTTCTCCGTGGCAGCGGCCCTCTCCCCTGCGGCATGGACCTCCTCCTCGGCACTTTGGAGCCGTTGGGCCAGTTCTTCATTCTGCGCCGCGGCGGCCTTCGACCTTTCTAAAGCCAACTCCATTTTGGCCTCATCTGCGAAGGCCCGGCTCTCCATCTCCCTTAGGCGGCCGGCCGCGCTCTCCTCCAGGGCCGAGGCCTCTTGATGAAGGCGAGCAAGGCTCTCGGCCTGCGCCATGCTCTCCTTCTTATATTTGTCGGCCCTCGCCAGGGCCTTGATCATCGTATTTGAGGAGTGGGCGAGTGCCTCACGGAGACCAATTGCGACGTTGGCCATATGTAGCAGAGGAAACATGTTAACTGCGGGAAGGAAAAAAAAACATTGGGGAAAATGAGGAAAATTCAAAAAGTACCTGGACAAGGGCGACCATGACCATATCCAGGAGTGCGGAGTGGCTCAATGCCCGCATCTCCTCTTCGAACTCGGCGGTCCGAACTCCCGACAGGAGGCAGGAGGCTTGTGCGGCATCCGCCATCGTGCCGATTGTAGGGACCAGCCGTGTCTGTCCCTCCTGCGGACCTTCGGCTTGGGGGCGGGCCGGGTGACGGGCCGGTTGAGGGGATGAGCTCCTCGGCTCACCCCTCCGCTTCTCGGTCACCTTCGCCCCATCCCAGGCCTTCCTGGCGACTCGCCCCCCTCACCAGTAGTTGGGGGAGCACTCTCCCTTCCTGGCTCTGCAGTAGCCGGGGGGCCGACGGCGATGGTAACCTGCCCCGCCTCGGGCACATCAACGGCGACGGGGGTTTCCTCCTCATCCAAGACCACCACCATCGTTTCGGTGGTGGCCAGGATCTCCCCTTCTTCAACTTCAGCCCTAGTTGGCTTCGGAGCCGCTCCGCCGATCGGCTTCTTCTCAACCGGCTCCTCCGCAGGCGCTGGGGCCGTGAGGGCTGCGGCCGGCCCGACTGGCTCCCATCTTTGAATTCTTTTCACTGGCCTGGATAGCTCTCCGGTCGCCTGCCTCTTCTACCTCAAAACGGCCTCGAAATCGCTGGCGAAAACCTTCATCGCTGCATAGAAAAGAATAATGGGTATTAGTGGCGGCATACAGTAAATCGAAGGATGGGACAGAAGGATTCAGGCGTCAAGCTCACCGGTCACCGGGGCTAACTCGGCTTCTACCAGGTTCTCCTCGGACAGGAGTTCCTTATAGCCGGGGATTTGACAGTTGGACAGTTGGGTGAATAGTTCCTTATCCCTATCCCTTATGGTGGAATCTTCGTTGGAGCTAGTATCGGGCTCCCTCCAAGCGGCCCTTACCCCCTCGACGTGGGCAAAAAGAAATCTAGGTTTCCACCCCCTAATTTTGGACGGGAGGCCTAAGGGGAAAGCTTTACCCGGCCTGGCGGTAAATGCCCACCAGGCACCCTCGCCTTGACGGCGGAGCTTATAGAAAGCTCGGAACAGAGATAGCCCTGGGCGGGCCCCTTCGAAATGACAAAGGATGACAAAGGCGCAGATGATCCGAATCGAGTTCGGAGTCAACTGTGCGGGCACTAACCTATACCTATCTAAGAGATTAAGAAAAAAAGGATGGAAAGGAAGGCGCAGCCTGCACCGAAAGAACTCCTCGTATAGAGCGACCCAACCTGGATGGTCAGAGGTCACCCTGTCTTCGGGCCCCGACGCGGACAGGCCAATGAAGTCAGGGACCAGGTATTTAGCCCTAACAGCCTCTACGTCCTTAGAGGTCATAGTTGAGGCCACCCCCGCTGGACCCGCTGGATCAGAACTCACTGCCGGAGGAAGCGCCGGACGGCGAGAGGACAAGGGGACTGCCCTAATAGGAGGACCGGAGGTGGTCGGAGGTCCTATTGCCCCCGATTGGTCGCGGATGACGACGCCACCCACCGACCGAGGCATTCGACTACTAGCTACATGGGCCTGGTTTTCACTGCTAGATTGGGAAGACTCTTCTACGGGTCTCTTGCCCTCCCTAATGGCACGGCGGTCCATAGGTAAAGTAAGGGATGAAACTAACATGGAAATTGGAAGGACTCAGGTCACAGAAGAACTCAGGAAAGAAGAAAGTGGAAGAAAGCAATGGCAGTGTAAAGGTTTCCGCAGGCTCTTGTAATGCTTTTATAGCCTCCACCATCGGCTAACGCCGCCCGAGATCCTGCCACGCGGCGTGCGTCCATTGCGTTACAGGCTGCCAGCCGGAAATCTCTCCTGCGCCTGAGGCGTGCCGCCTTGATTCACTTCAAAAGGCGTGATCCCTGGCCAATCGTGGGACATAGAAAACATAGCGGCAATGATGGTCCTTGCCTTTTTCCATCCCCCGATGAGCTCTCTCTCCGGAGCGATTCGGCGCCAACGTCAGCCTCACCTAACGCATGATTGCAGGAGATCTTCGAAGCGACACTGCCTCGGGACAAAGTGCCAGCTCATCAAACCATTTAAAGCACACTAAGGAGGCAATCATTCTTTTTGAATTTTCGTGCCCCTTTCACCCAAAGGATTGCTGACATGCGGTCCTTAGTGCTCAGGGGCGGGGGGGGCATCTGATGTGACTGGTGCAGCCACAAGGGCAATTTCGGCAAAACCAAAACATTAGTGCGCCCGGCGTCTCCAAGCCTGCCGAGTCGGCCCGACCATTCCTGGTTGGCCCCATTCGGCCCCGGCGTCTCCAAGCCCGCCGAGTCGGCCCCGACCATTCCTGGTCGGCCCTTCTCGGTCCCGGCGTTTACAAGCCCGCCGAGTCGGCCCCGACCATTCCTGGTCGGTCCTTCTCGGCCCCGGTGTCTCCAAGCCCGCTGAGTCGGCCCTGACCATTCTTGGTCGGCCCTTCTCGGCCCCGGCGTCTCTAAGCTGCGAGTCGGCCCCGACCATTCCTGGTCAGCCCCGTTCGGCCCCGGCGTCTCCAAGCCCACCGAGTTGGCCCCGACCATTCCTGGTTAGCCCTTCTTGGCCCCGGCGTCTCCAAGCCCACCGAGTTGGCCCCGACCCTTCCTGGTCGGCCCTTCTCGGCCCCGGCGTCTCCAAGCTTTCCGAGTCGGCCCCGACCGTTCCTGTCGGCCCCTCTCAGCCCCGGCGTCTCCAAGCCTGCCGAGTCGGCCCCGACCATTCCTAGTCGGCCCCGTTCGACTCCAGCATCTCCAAGCCTACCGAGTCGGCCCCGACCATTCCTGGTCGGCCCTTCTCGGTCCTGGCGTCTCCAAGCCTGCCGAGTCGGCCCCGACCATTCCTGGTTGGCCCCGTTCGGCCCCGGCGTCTCCAAGCCCGCCGAGTCGGCCCCGACCATTCCTGGTCGGCCCTTCTCGGCCCCGGCGTCTCCAAGCCTGCCGAGTCAGCCCTGACCATTCCTGGTCGGCCCCGTTCAGCCCCAGCGTCTCCAAGCCCGCCGAGCCAGCCCCAACCATTTCTGGTCGGCCCCACCCCGACACTTCCTAGTCGGCGAGGCTGGCCTCGGCCATCCCTGGCCGACCCAACTAAGCCTCGGCTCCCTCGAGAGAGTCGAGACTTCCCGGTTTCCTCCAAATCTGCCCCAACACGGCCCTGGTAGCTTAGAACGCTACCTTTCTGACCCGCGCTGCCTGACAACGTCAGATCCAACTACCCACTGGCCATGCTGCTGATGGGACTGGACCCAACCACCAATAGCCCCACTAGCTGATGGGACTTAGCCCACCAACCGTCATTTTCTTCCTCTGATGGGACAGGACCCACCAACCAGCCCAAGTTCACACAACTCCCAAGAACTCCATGGACATTCCCTTTTCACGGAATCCCACGTGATCATGCAGATGTCAACCCCTATAAAGAGGTGAATCCACTCAGTAATCAGGTATGGGCGATAACCCCAAGAAATCGTTACCCTAGCACCCAGAGAGGAATCCTTCCTCCTCGGTCTTCTCAGCTGTGACCTCGATTGCTGACTTGAGCGTCGGGGGGTCCCATCGAAGAATCCCTTCGGTCCTGGAGCTTTTTGCAGGAAACTCGGTGGAGCAAAGATCCTTGGATCAATCCGCTTTCTCAGTCCAACGTTCAGGATCAGTGATCGGGCATCATCAGATAGCTTTTTAACGAAAGCGGCAAGAAGATGAATGGATTTAGGGATCTGATCTCTGTAGAATAAATCTTCATCTCAATAGCATCGAAAAGTCTTTTATCTTCATTTTTTTTTTTGTTCTCATCTCATCCCTACTTCCTCTCCATTTTCAATAAAAATTATAAGATTAGTAATATGGTTAATTTTTTAGTTAACCATATTAATATATATTTTATCTTTTATATTAATTATTTTAATGAAGGGCTATGATTATTATTTCCGCCGCGCTCTGTTTCCGTCCCAATTTTCATAAAAAGGGTGGGATGGATTCCACGCTTCGAAATTGTCCTCTCGGATGCCACCTCACCAGCGATGAGAGTTGTCATGCGCGCGAGATACCGCGTCACCCTCTCCCAAAAGGCGTTAACGGATCCCCCTGGGGACCACCGCCATCGCCTCTCTGTAAACAAGGCCCCTTGATGTCTCCCCTCTTCTGGTTTCCGGCGACGCGGGAGGGAGCGTGCGAGCGAGCGGGCGAGGGGGAGAGAGGGAGCGAGCCGTAGACGAGAGGTTTATATATCTACCTCTTGTTCGCCGACCAGAACTCTGTTCCCCCTTCCCTCGTTTCCTCCCTTCTTTTCTTCTTCTTCTTTCTGTTTTTCCTCTCTCCCCACCTTCTTCTCCTTCTCCTCCTTTCTATGCATTTCTTGGTCCTTTCTAGTACTAGAGGGGTTTCTTGAAGTTGATGTTTTGGCTCTTGCTTCGTTTGTTTTATTGAGTTCTTGCAGTAAAAATTATCGGTTTGTCGTTCAAGGTTGGATTTCTTGGATTTTGGAGGGTTCTAGCTTCTGATTTTTTTAATTATTTTTTTTCAATTCTTGTATGATTAACCGTTTTGAATTGCAAGAAAGGGAAGTGATGCTGGATTTGGTGGCTTTAACCGAATAGATGATGACGGGAGAAATGATCTTGATCCAGTCACACTGTCAACCTCACGGTACCACGAATCACGCTTGTTTTTTTTATTCAAATTAATTGAATATTAGTTAAGAAATGAAAGCAAATCAGCAAGGAGAAATTGTCTGGTTCTATCTTAGGTGAAGCAATTTTCCCTTCAAGGATTTGATGCCCTTGTTATCTCTCTCAGAACAGAGATTTGATCAGAATTGAAAGTAAATGCAAGGTCTTTGATCGAACTGCCCTTGTCAAGGATTTCATGAGGATAAAATTCCTTGAGTTCTTTTCGAAGCAAGCTGCTGCTTCTTTGTAGGCCCTTACGATGGTTATTTTGGGTGCTGCAGAAAGAGTTATGATAGCTCTTTTGGGTGATGTGGGGAAGGCAAGCATTAGATTGACGTTTTCATAGCTAAATTCCTACTAATTTCATTTTTTCTGAGTAAATATCACGATTACTAAGCCATATCACTATTACAAAGTTTAGTCATCACCCATATCTTTTTGGAATAGATTTCACGGAAGTGTGGAAGTTGATGTCCTTATCAGACCAAATTTGATGCCAAAGATGCTTCGAAACTTATACAAGAAGGGATGCACCATCTTCCACTTTGAGATAGGATATTGCAAATTGATATGGGATATTGCAAATTGATATATGATATTGCAAATTGATTGGAAGTTGAATGCATGTATTCACAACTTGAGTACTGCTTCTGCTATTTTATTTTTGGTTCCAAGCAAAATTATATGTGATTTTTAGAATTCATGGACTCTCTCCGGAGTTAAATATGTTTTGATCTTTAACTTCCCACAATTATTTTAGTTTTATTTTCTTAGCTTACTGGTTGGATAGCTGAAACTCACCTGCTATATATCATCCCCTACATGAATACTTGCTTTAGCCCAATCTATTCTTTTTTGTGTTATTTTTCTTTTTCTCCCTAACTAGGATTAGGGCGTGGGAAGTGCCGTTCTCCTCTGCTACTTTTTTCTACATTGATAATAGATAATTGATTTGTTGCGATCCCTCTACTGTTTCACAAATGTAAGTATCGAGTGATGAAAAACGCGAGCCTTTTCTGTTTTCTGTTGTTACAAAGGAGCAAGCATGACAAATTTGAGACAGATTGAACCATTGATCATTGCAAGCAAGAGTTATCATTGATGTTCTGAAAGCTTCAAGACCATATCTCTCGCACTGGAGTGGTGCTGGCTTTGTGCCAATGCTGAGCACTGCAATGCTTTTCCATGCTAAACATTGGCTTGTCGTTTGATTTTTTTTAGTGACTACATTCATCTTTATGATGTATTTTCTTTGAAATTTTTCAGTGACTATTCAATAGATTAATATTACATCAAAATGGTAAAGAAATTCTGCTTGCTTGTTGGTTTGATAATGTCATACATTCATACCTTAATTTTTCAAAATGGTAGAGGGTTAGAAAAGATATTTGTGTGTGTATAGCTTGGGAACAGTAGAGTACTTTTTTAAGTTAGCATTGCCAAGCATTCCCGGTCTCTTCATTTTGCTTGGTTAATTTATAATTTGTTCTTTTGGGGTCCTGATCATTCGGTGTGAGGACCCGCAAAATATGAAGGACGTGTTAGAAATTTATTAATGATCTACATTTGTATAGAAATAATAGACGGATCGATGTATTATCTTCAGCCATTATTTATGATCTACCTCTCTTTTAGTCTAAATCAGGATTTTGATCTACCTCTCGAGGATCTGAATCAGGATCTTGATTGAGTTGAGTGCTTCCAATCAACGAGCAATCACACAACGATGGTGTATACCCTCAGGATATGTGCTTGATTAGGGACTCAATCTCTTTGGCTTTCTTTTTTGTTTTCTCTCGTATAATGTTGTATTTTCGAAAACCTTAGAAGGGATCTTTAATATAGATATTTTCTTAACTCCCTTCCGCGCCTACTACCATCAAAGTAGGCATTTTAAATTTCAAAAGAGATACGGTTATCACTCGTGGAGGGCTATCGTTGAGAATTATCTGCAAAAGATTAAGTTGTATCGCAATAAAATAGGATCATCTACCAAAACGGGATACTACATTCTTTCACTTGTTCCGTATATTTTATTTTAATCCATAATTCTCAACATTGAACAAGAAACCAAATACATGAATCATAGCGATAGGTCCTCTATAATTGAGTATTATCTTCTATGTATTACAATGCATTCAATTTCTTTACTACTATTCCAAATGTGACAACATAACATAATGAATAAACCATATGTTTATTCAGAGTCCAAAAGAAAATTTTTGTCATTTCTCGAAAGTCAAATAATGTGTACACCTGAATAAGAAATAAACAAATAATTGAAATAAGAGTTTTTTTTTCTACAAATTGTTATTCATGCAATTATATCATGGAACCAACTCCCATTCGTACCATATGATCCTTAAAATCTTAATTGTCATGCCTTTAGTCAAAGGATCAACTATCATCAATTCAGTGCTAACATGTTCTATGACCACTTTGTTTTCTCTAACACATTTTCTTATAGCCAAATACTTAATGTCGATATGTTTACTTCGATTACCACTTTGTGATTTTTTGCCAAAAATACAGCAGTTGAATTGTCACAGTACAGTTTAATTGGCCTAACAATAGAGTCAACAATTCTAAGCCCTAAGATAAAACTCTTCAACCATACACCTTGATATGTAGCCTCAAAAAAAGCAACGAACTCTGCTTCCATAGTAGAGGTAGCAGTCAAAGTCTGCTTTGCACTCCTCTGTGATATAGCTCCACCAGCTAACATAAATATAAATCATGATGTTAATTTTCGAAAATCAACACAGCCAGCAACGCCCGAATNCCGTCGGCCGTTGGGGCCGTCGGTCTTGGAGGTGCCGGCCTTTGGGGCCATTGGCCTTGGAGCCGTCGGTCATGGAGCCATTGGCCTTGGAGCTGTCGCCCTTGGAGCCGTCGGCCTTGGAGCCGAGGTGGCCGAGCGGGGCAAGGCCGATTGCTGAGGGCGAGGTGGGCCATCGCGGACGTTGAGGTCGAAGTGGGCCGCAGTCGATGCCAAGATCGAGTGGGCACAGCCAACGTTGAGACCGACGCCGTTGTCAAGGTGGGCCATCCAAAAATTTTTATTTTTCATGGGGTCAACTGGCCCCATCAAATGCCCCCCACACTCCTTGAGCTTGTATGCCCTGCATCAGCTAAGCGAAAGGAGTGTAGAACTTCAAGAAATTTTTTGGAGGCAAATTGATTACCTCACGCCCGCCACTCAAAGCAGCGTACCCTAATTTTTGGCGGAGATGCTCGTCAGTTAGCCGTTGAGGCAAAGATAAAGCCGGTGAGGAAAAGTTGAGGCCATCGAGAACCTTTTGAACCCCAGAGGATGACCCGAGAGTCGCTGGGATTCGACCATGCTCGGGAGCCTTTAACCCCGGAGGGTGACCAGGGTGCTTGGGCCAGGCTCAGGTGCCTTTTAGCCCCGAAGGGTGGCCTGAGGGTGCTTGGACCAGGCTCAGGTGCCTCTTTCTTTAAAAAATTGGTCTCCTTCTGCAGGGTTGATGACCTACCCCCCAGGAAACTCTGTGATTGGAATCCGCAGGTTTTAAGCTTGAGGGTGCCAACACGGAGCCGGTCTTTGGAGCCGACGCGGAGCCGGTCTTTGGAGCCGATGCGGAGTTGGTCTTTGTTGCCGATGCGGAGTCGATATTTGGTGCTGACGCGAAGCCGGTCTTTGGTGCCAACGCGGAGCCGGTCTTTGTTGCCGACGCGGAGCAGGTCTTTGTTGCCGACGCAGAGCCGGTCTTTGATGCCGACGCGGAGCCGGTCTTTGTTGCCGATGCGGAGCCGGTCTTTGTTGCTGACGCGGAGCCGGTCTTTGGTGCCGACGCGGAGCCGGTCTTTGTTGCCGATGCGGAGCCGGTCTTTGTTGCCGACTGCTGACTGGTGGGGGGAGCGGTTTGGTGTTGAGTGGCCACGGACTGTTGCTGCTGGAGCCCGTGGATCATGGCGGTGAGGGCTTGGACCTGCTGGGAGAGGGTCGCCAGATGCTCCGCTGTTTGGTCATCGGCGGCGGGCAGGTGATCGGAGGGTCAGCTTCAGGAGGATTGGCCTCCTGCTGCCTAACTAGCGGGAGAAGCCCCGCCGGGCAGCTGACGGAGGCGTCCTGGGCTCGAGTCACCACCATGGCTTCTAGAAGAAAAGAGGAGGGGGAAGATCGAATCTTTTGAGGTGCAGCACAGGGAGAATATTCGCTATCCCTTTTTCCCCACGAATGAGTTATGATATCCGACACTTCTAAGAGTATTATGATGTCTGACTAATATCAGGAATCAAAAAGAGGATTAGAAAAGAGGATATATATTTTGTGATTGCTTCTTTCTATATATGCTTTACATGATCTATTGACCAGTATTACTTTTTCTTGTTTAATTTTGTTTCTTTGTTCAACTGGTATGCAGGAGATGTGTGAACTCAAGCATAACTGAAAAGAATTTAACCCAGAGGGCAGTTTATTGCAGTGCAGCAGAAAGCCATTTTAGACCTTTATGTCAGATTTCTTCTTGAAAGATCATGGTATCTGTTGGGGGGTAAAAACGTCATTGCATTAATATCTGTGCGAGGCGGCTAAGGCCAACCTCCCCCCTTCGTCTCTTCCGGGCTTCCTTAGCTCGGCCCTTCCGGGCTTCCGTAGCTCGGCCCTTCCGGGCTTCCTTAGCTCGGCCCTTCCGGGCTTCCTTAGCTTGGCCCTTCCGGGCTTCCTTAGCTCGGCCCTTCCGGGATTCCGTAGCTCGACCCTTTCGGGCTTCCTTAGCTCGGCCCTTCCGGGCTTCCGTAGCTCGGCCTCTTCGAGCGATCCACAACCTAACACCTACCTCCGCGGAACCTAACGTGGGAGAGCCCGAGCCTACCAGAACGGCATCCTAGATAAGGAATCATGTCGAGACGTGGCCTAAAACCTATCATAACCACCCCAACCTACTCAACCAGATCTCGAAACATCAAGGAGCTCTCCCAGCCGTCGATACCAGAACAAGCGGGATATGGATTCTAACGGCCCCACAACGGCCTGATTCTGCCCGCCTCGTATCTTAACAACCTCCGAACCTTCCAGAAGATGCTCAAGACCCAGGTGACAGCCTATAAATATCATAATCGCAGATTCCCTCAGGTACGCGACTCTGTACGCACACTTGCGCGCTTACACCCCCGCTCTTACTCTCCTGCTCTCGCCGGTAGCTCATCGGCGCTCCTGCCCTCTGGAGCCTCCGATTGGCCGCCCTCGGAGAGGTCTCCCGGAGAGATCCACCTCCCCACTGTCTGGTTGATCGCCGATTTCTTCTCCACTGACTTGAGCGTCGGAGGGTCTTCCGCGGAGGACCACCCCCAGCGTCCCTCCGCGTGTGGACTTCTTTTGCAGGTCCGCCCCCCTCTTCCTGGAGATCGACCGCGCCCCAGTCGGAGGACGGATTTCAGCGGCAACAGATTGGCGCTAGAGGAAGGGCCTCAAGTCCCATTAAAACTTGAAGAAAGGAGACAAGGATCTAGATCCGGAGAAGAACCTTCCCAATGGCCAACTGAAGAAGAGCAGCCTCTGAAGCCCAAGATCAGGTCGCTTCTCAGAGGCCTGATCCGACTGGCGCTGCAGCGCCGCAACCTCCACCGGTCGAAACCCCATCGCCGCCCGCCATCCCGGTGACTCAAGACCAGTTCGCTACACTGGTCCAACAGGTCCAGGCCCTTACCCACCTGGTACAAGAGCGCCTTGTAGCTCCTCCTGCTTCGCATCCTCAGAAAGAAATGGCGATTTCTTCTTCGCCGGCAACCTCCTCCTCTGATCCGCATGGGTCGGCGGATCCCCCACATCGCCCCAGGGGGGACAAACCAACCCCGCGAGCCGGTTATGATAGAGATCCTCCCAGATCTCGGCGAGCCCGCTCCCTCTCCCCGGCGACATCCCACCATGATTCCACGCCATCTTGCGATTCTCCCGCCCAGCTCCTCCTCTAACCGGCGAAGACGAGATCCGCCGTCAGATCCAGGAGATGCGTCAGGAGCTGGACGCCGCCAAGCAGACCCATCTGCCCCAGCCCAAGGCGGAGCAGGGCATCCCTTTCTCTAAGGGAATCATGGAGGAAGTGATTCCCTCCCACGTCAAACTGCCAGCCGTCGAGCCCTATCACGGCTCCACTGATCCGGACGACCATCTCAGTAGCTTCCGGTCAATAATGATGTTCCACGGAGCATCTGATGCGGTCCTCTGCCGAGCCTTCCCATCCACCCTCAGAGGATCCGCCCGAACCTGGTTCAACGCCTTGAAGCCGGGTTCCATTGATTCATTCGACGAGCTGAGCCACCTTTTTATCGGCCAGTTCGTCAGCAGCCGCCGCCATCGACGAAGATCCGACTCCCTCTCCGAGGTTAAGCAGAGAGAGGGGGAGTCCTTGAGGAATTACCTTGGCCGTTTCAACAAGGCCATGTTAGAGGTGGACCACCTTAATCATGAGGTGGCTATGTCCGCCCTGGCGGGGGGAGTTTCGAAGGAGAGCGACTTCTATTTGGCGATGGAGGTCAGCTACCCCCCATGTCTATCTGATATGATGGCCCTTGCGGACAAGTACGCTAGGGTCGAGGAGTCGCAAAGAGTGGCCCGCGCTGAGCAAGCGAAGAAGAAACAAGAGCCCAAAGTCCCCGACAGACACGTCCTGTCCGTCGACCAAGTCCGCCTCGCCGCCAAAGAGTCCCTCCACTGCCGCCAAGGAATCGCTCCCGGAGTCCTCCCAGGCGATTCGATCGCTATACTCCTCTGACTGTGCCCCGGGCGCAGATCCTCATGGAGATAGAGCGTCAACTTCCCAGGCCAGTGCCTCTCCGAGGGAACCCGACTCGAAGGGATCCCGCCAAATACTGCCGCTACCATAGGGAGCACGGTCATGACACTGAAGAATGTTGGCAGCTGAAGAATGAAATAGAGAGGTTGATTCGGCGGGGACGGCTAGATCAGTTTAGGAGGGCACCCGAGCCGCAGCAGCAAGGAGGTGACCGCCAGCCGAGCTCCCACAACTTCCTCCTCCACCCAATCCGCCCGTGGTCGGTCGTATTAATATGATTGAAGAGGCCGGCGGATCGAGCCCCAGAGGCGGCAGAGATGGATCAGTGCCAAAGAAGGCACGGACGGGCGAGCTCTCCTTTTCCGACGACGATCTTCTGGGAGTACAACTTCCCCACGATGACGCATTAGTTGTATCCCTTAATTTGAACAATTATGATGTAAGCCGAATCCTTGTTGATAGTGGAAGCTCGGTAAATGTTTTGTACCTCAGTGTGTTTACCAGGATGAAACTGCTTATGGAAAATCTTCGAGCCGTGGATTCCGCCTTGATGGGATTCACCGGCGACGTCATCGTCCCGAAGGAATCGTCACCCTGACGGTCCGCGGGAACCTGGCCCCTTGTAGCCATTGTTCAGACCGATTTTCTGGTGACCGACCTCAGGTCCCCATATAACGCCATATTCGGCAGGCCTGGTTTGATGTCTCTCAAGGCAGTGGTCTCCATCCCGCATCTGTCTATGAAGTTCCCTACCGAGCAAGGAGTTGGCGTGGTTCGGGAAGTCAAGCCATGGCTCGGCAATGTTTCGTTACGAGCCTCCAGTCTAGGATGCCCGAAGTTGATGGGTTAGACGCTCGCGAGGACTTCGCCGAACAGTGGGGAGAACCGGTAGAGGAATTGGAGGAAGTACCATTGGACGAAGCTCGGCCCGACCGAACCACAAGGGTCGGGTCGTTACTCAAAGGAGAGTCTCGCACAGGTTGATCAGGTTCCTCCAAAGCAACGCCGACATCTTCGCCTGGACCGCCTCCGACATGCCGGGAATCGACCCCGAGGTCCTCGTCCACCATCTCAATGTGGACGAGAGGCACAGACCTGTCAAGCAGAAGAAAAGAAGCTTCGCCCCAGAATGGCAAAAGGCCATTGAAGAAGAGGTCGACAAACTCATAAAGGCCAACTTTGTCCGAGAGGTGAATTACCCGAACTGGCTGTCAAATGTCGTCATGGTGAAAAAGTCGAATGGCAAGTGGAGGATCTGCATCGACTTCACCGACCTCAACAAAGCCTGCCCAAAGGACAGCTTTCCCCTCCCTCGGATCGATCAGCTCGTGGACGCCACCTCAGGCCACCAAATGCTGTCATTCATGGACGCCTATTCCGGCTACAATCAGATCCGAATGGCCCCTGAAGATGAAGAAAAGACCGCCTTCATAACCGACCGAGGTACCTACTGTTACCGAGTTATGCCTTTCGGTCTTAAAAATGCAGGGGCGACCTACCAGCGGCTGGTCAACAAGGTGTTCAAGGAGCAAATCGGCCGGAACATGGAGGTGTATGTGGACGACATGCTGGTTAAAAGCAAGGAGGCGTCACAGCATGTCGAGGACCTCTCGGAGAGCTTTGCAACATTGCGCAAATATGGAATGAAACTCAACCCGACCAAGTGCGCCTTCGGCGTCAACTCGGGGAAGTTCCTCAGCTTCATGGTCTCCAGCGAGGCATCGAAGCTAACCCCCAGAAGATTCAAGCTCTCCAACAAATGGCGCCCCCAGCATCAGTTAAAGAGGTCCAGCGCCTAACCGGGAGGATAGCAGCCCTTAACCGCTTTGTGGCGCGGTCGGCCGAGAGATGCCTCCCCTTCTTCAAAACTCTCCGATCGGCCAAAAATTTCCAATGGACTCCTGAATGCCAGAAATCATTTCAAGAACTCAAGAAGTACCTCGGCTCGCCTCCGCTTCTCAGTAGCCCAACCCCAGGAGAGGCCCTATTCTTGTACTGGCTGTTTCGGAGAGCGCGGTTTGTTCGGTGCTAGTCAAAGAAGAAGGCAAGATCCAGAAGCCGATCTACTATGTGAGCAGGCTGCTCCGCGATGCAGAGACAAGGTACAGCAGGATTGAAAAGATGGTGTTGGCCTTGATCACCTCGGTTCGAAAGCTGCGGCCGTACTTTCAAGCTCATGCTGTAACGGTCCTGACTGACCAACCTATCAGGGCGGTGATCCATCATCCGAAACATCGGAGAGAATGACCAAATGGGCCGTCGAGTTAAGCGAGCATGACATACATTTTCAACCCGCCCAGCCATCAAAGCTCAAGTATTGGCCGACTTCCTCCTCGAGTGTACCATCCCGGAGGACGGTTCTACCCCAAACTCTCTGGAAGAGCCAAAGTCTGGAGCCCGGTGGCTCCTCCACGTCGACGGGTCGTCCAATGCCCATCACTCCGGCGTAGGTCTAGTTCTCACTAGTCCTGAGGGGATGACCTTCGAGTATGGCATTCGATTCTCCTTCTCGGCTTCCAACAACGAAGCCGAGTACGAAGCTTTGCTAGCTGGTCTCCGGATCGCCCGCAATCTGAAGGTGGAAAGCTCAACGCCTTCACCGACTCTCAGCTGGTAGCCGGCCATGTTCGGGGAGAGTTCGAAGCTCAGGAACCAAATATGATTCGATATCTCCAGGAGGTGCGTAACTTGCTTCCCCATTTTTTCGAATTTGAAATTATTCGGATTCCCAGATCCGAGAATGCCCGTGCCGATCTACTCTCCCGTCTGGCAACCACGGAGACAATGGATGCCGAGCAAAAATTCCACCTGAAAACTCTGGAAAAGCCGAGCATCGCGGAAGCCGACCGCGTGATGCAAGTTGATGCCGAACCATCCTGGTTCGACCCTATCCTCAAATATCTCAAAGAAGGATCACTTCCGTCCGACCGAAGAGAGGCTAGGAAGCTGAAGCTACAGGCCATCCACTACGTGTTGATTGACAACCAACTGTATAAGCGGTCATTTTCCATGCCGCTGCTTAGGTGCCTCCGCCCATCAGAAGCAAACTATGCTCTGCGCGAGGTACATGAAGGGATTTGCGGCAACCATCTGGGGAGCCGGTCCCTCTGCCATAAAGTGCTGCGACAAGGCTATTACTGGCCGACCATGCAGAAAGACACGGACGATCTGGTCCGCGCCTGCGACCCCTGCCAAAGACATTCTAACATCCAAAGACTCCCTTCCGCCGAGCTCGTTTCTATATCCTCCGCTTGGCCCTTTGCCAAATGGGGGATGGACATCCTCGGCCCATTCCCGCTTGCAACAGGGCAGCGGAAATTCTTATTTGTCGCCATCGACTACTTCACCAAATGGGTTGAAGCAGAAGCGGTCGCACAAATTACCGAGGCACGGGCCTGAGACTTTGTGTGGAGGTCCATCATCTGCCGATTCGGCCTCCCCCATACTATAATCACCGATAACGGCAAGCAGTTTGATAACTCCAAATTTCGCCAGTTCTACGAGGAGCACAGGATCCGCCATCACCTCACTTCGGTCGGGCACCCACAAGCCAACGGAGCGGCCGAGGTGACCAACAGAACCCTCCTCCAGGGAATTAAAGCTTGTCTCTCCAGAGCCCAAGGCAGGTGGGCAGATGAACTACACCATGTCTTATGGGCCTACCGCACAACCCCAAGAGCCCCAACAGGCGAGACCCCTTTCAGAATGGCTTTCGGTACAGAGGCCGTTATCCCTGTGGAAGTCGGCCTCCCATCATTGCGGGTGGAGAGCTACTCAGAGGAAGCAAGCAACGAGCAACTCTGCACCAACCTCGACCTGATATAGGAAATCAGAGAGAAGGCTCGGATCAGAACGGCTGCCTATCAACAAAGGGTGGCCCGTTACCATGCCTCCAGAGTTAGAGGAAAGACCTTCCTGCCCGGCGACCTTGTCCTCCGGAAAGCCTCTGTTTCCAAACCGCTGGAGCAAGGAAAGCTGGCACCAAACTGGGAGGGCCCATACCAGGTAGTAGAGATTATTGGACCAGGAACCTACAAGCTGCAGGATCTGAACGGGAAGTTCATTCCCCGGACTTGGAACGCGGACAACCTTCGCAAGTATTATCAATAGGGTATGTCCTCCCTGAATTCACCCTCGCATGCCTCACTATGCATTCCTGCTTATCTGCTTCCTCAAAACCTGTAGCGTGAATCATTATGCACCATATTGCTATAAATCGCAAGAAGAAACAGATACTGCTTACCAATCCTCGGCATAGCCGAGCTCTCTGATTGAACAGGAATCTCCGAACCTTGGCAGGGCCATGTAAAATATTTCTCCGAACCTCGGCAGGGCCGAGCAACAAATCTCCAAACCTTGGCAGGGCCAAGTAAAACAAATCTCCGAACCTCAGCAGGGCCGAGCAACAAATCTCCGAACCTTGGCAGGGCCAAGTAAAATATTTCTCCGAACCTCGGCAGGGCCGAGCAACAAATCTCCGAACCTTGGCAGGGCCAAGTAAAATATTTCTCCGAACCTCGGCAGGGCTGAGCAACAAATCTCCGAACCTTGGCAGGGCCAAGTAAAACAAATCTCCGAACCTCGGCAGGGCCGAGCAACAAATCTCCGAACCTTGGCAGGGCCAAGTAAAATATTTCTCTGAACCTCGGCAGGGCCGAGCAACAAATCTCCGAACCTTGGCAGGGCCAAGTAAAACAAATCTCCGAACCTTGGCAGGGCCAAGTAAAACAAATCTCCGAACCTCGGCAGGGCCGAGCAACAAATCTCCGAACCTTGGCAGGGCCACAGGGCCGAGCAACAAATCTCCGAACCTTGGCAGGGCCACAGGGCCGAGCAACAAATCTCCGAACCTTGGCAGGGCCAAGTAAAATATTTCTCCGAACCTCGGTAGGGCCGAGCAACAAATCTCCGAACCTTGGCAGGGCCAAGTAAAATATTTCTCTGAACCTCGGCAGGGCCGAGCAACAAATCTCCAAACCTTGGCAGGGCCAAGTAAAATATTTCTTCGAACCTCGGCAGGGCCGAGCAACAAATCTCCGAACCTTGGCAGGGCCAAGTAAAACAAATCTCCGAACCTTGGCAGGGCCAAGTAAAATATTCTCCGAACCTCGGTAGGGCCGAGCAACGAATCCTCCGAGCCATGGCAAGCCCAGGTAAAAGTCATTCGGGCTAAAACTCCAGCGAAAAAGTCTAAGCCTATAAGCCTTGACCAAAGCCGAACGGCCCCCAAATAGTCCCCGAAGGACTTCGCCCGGTTTAAAAACGAGCGCGTTAAATAAAAACCGTCGACACGCAAGAAGAAGCCACCATTGGCAAACCCACTCTCGAGGCCATCGAGCCCCCACGTAGACGGCCAAAGGCCCTAGGCAGAGCTAGAAGATTTCCCTCTCTGCTACTGAAAGCCCCTCTGGGTGACCCCCCCTGTAACCCATCGTTCAAATATCTACGTTAATGCATAGGACAACGGGGCCAGGCCGACACCCTAGCCTGTCAAGCGCATCAGGGCAATCGTTCTCAAAGAGGAAAAAGATTCCTAAAAACGGATCCATTTTTCAGTAAAGAAGAAGGGTTACAGCGAGACAGGAAAAACATAGAAAGAAAAACAAAAGCAAGAACAAGAAGAGAGGCCCTGGAGTCAGTCGCCCCCAGAGGCCAACAACTCCTCCAAGCGTCCCGACAAATCAGCCACCTGCTGACGGAGAGACACGATTTCCTCCTCTTGCCGGTACATTATCCGGCGTAGGGCCTCCACCTCCCTGGTTGTCACGTCCATATACTCCTCGGCAACCCTCACGAGTTGCTGATTGCTCGCGAAGGCCGACGCGAGGCTCAGCCCATCGACAGTGATGGAGACGCGCCCTCTTTCCGAACGTAAAAGACCGCCGAGCATGGAATGCAACTCGCCTGACGATCGCCCGGGATAGGCCATTTTCTCCGAGCTCAAACCGAGGGATGGCAGGAACCGGTCCCCCTCGGTCATATTTATACCCGCCAGGCAGATATCTCGATCGGCCGCACTGCGACTGCCGACCCATGAGAACTCGCCACGTGTCACCATTTTAATGCGTGAGGAATCCGAAGAGTCACGCCCTATCCAGAGTAAAATCGGAAAGCGCGGGCAGGTTGTTCGGGAGTTCCCCAAGCAAACATTTTCCGATCTGTCGGCCCCCGCAATAAATGCATTCGGCGCTTCCCCGAGCCTCTTAATGCTGGCCTCTTTTTCGGGAAACGTAGAAGTCTGGCATTCGGCCAATAACCTGTCCCCTCGAGAAGAGTGGCGCCACCAATAAAAGCGTGAAGATATACCGCCCGTTCCGCTCTGACGCCCCTTATCAAGCACCACGTGGACCTAACGATGTGGCCCGCCATGACAACTAAGTCGCTCCCTTGAGCCTGGGCCTCCGAACCTCGGCAGGGCCGAGCTACAAAATTCTCCGAACCTCGGCAGGGCCGAGCTACAAAATTCTCCAAACCTCGGCAGGTCCGAGCTACAAAATTCTCCGAACCTCGGCAGGGCCGAGATACAAAATTCTCCGAACCTCGGCAGGTCCGAGCTACAAAATTCTCCGAACCTCGGCAGGGCCGAGATACAAAATTCTCCGAACCTCGGCAGGGCCGAGCTACAAAATTCTCCGAACCTCGGTAGTTCCCAGCTACAAAATTCTTCGAACCTCAGCAAGTCCGAGCTACAAAATTCTCCGAACCTCGGCAGGGCCGAGCTACAAAATTCTCCGAACCTCGGCAGGGCCGAGCTACAAAATTCTCCGAACCTTGGCAGGGCCACGTAAGATGTTCTCCGAAACTCGACTAACCCGAGTGACTGGTTCCCTTAACCATAATGGGAAGAGGGGTACGAATTTCCTGAATTTTGGCCAAGGCCGATCCACGATAAACCGAGCCCCAGTAAAAGCGAAGCACGAAAACACCAGGTTTCCGACCAGAGCAAGGAGCATGTTTCGCCGAATGATCTATGAACCGCCACACACGAACCTCGATTAGTTCGGACGGCGTGAGATCCTCGTCAAGGGACGAGCGGGACGCTCTTAGCACCCCACAAACAATAATGATAGCGAGCTCAGCACAGAAAAGATGAGGATTGAAAAACAGAACCAAATTCCCTTTATTGCCGATCAAGATCAGTTACAAATGCCTCACAGGCGTTACAAGAGTATTGAAATACATAAAATAAAGGCAAATACAAAACTCAGGCAACTGCTCCAAAGCAGACCTAGGCGACTGTGATGTTCCAATATCCGAATCGACAAATCAAGCAAACCACGAAACGGCCAGTCCGCTTGGACGGATGATAAAGCTGACCCTCCACGGCCCCGGATGAATTAAAAGATCCAAGAGGAGGCATGGCCCATGGATGCTGATTCTGAGGATTCGGACGACCCGGCTTGCTCCTCTAGGAGGGGGTGCTGGATCGCAGGTCGCCATCCAGCCGAGGGAACCGGGGACCATCCGACCCCAGTTGCTCCCATATTTTTCCTCCTGTGGCAAGGATTTTCCTCAGAGAAGGGACGGGAACCCAAGCCAGCGAAAGAGGGAGAATCTGTGCGTGCTATGGGGGTGTCGATATGCTTCCTACCGTAAGCCCCCCCGTAACGGGCCACAAAGATCACATAGGAAGCGCATATGTGTGCTCTCCGTATGATCTCTGCGCCCTCCTTGTGCGCTCTCCATATGATCTCCGAGGCTCATCCCCTGAGGATGAGCCATTCTCCAGCTGCTCCCCGGTCGCCCCAGCTGTCCGGTGGCAAGGAGCCTATGAGAGGAAAGCTTGGTCCTCTTACTTGCAACAACAGAGAAACGAGCATAACGGAAGCTCTAATGGAAAATACACTTTGGGGATAACCAGATGAGACCCCCTTTTTCCTTTTTATAGGCAGAAAGGACCCAGGATGAGCTATCAGAGCTGAAAGTCCCGAGATTCAAACACCTGGCCCGCGCCTCCACGTGGCCCCTCAGGATGAATGCAGCACCCCACTGCGCGCCAAGCCCACCGCCTTAGTTGTGACGTGTACGGAGATCCCTTCCTGATCCCGAATCATGGTCATTAAATGCAGGAAATTGTCCACTGACGCTTCAAAAACTGGCGGATTCAGAATATCGTCCTTCGAAAGTGATGTCCCCCAATGGTGAGCGATTGCGTGTGCGACGAAGTGATCCGCATGGGAAAAGAGCACCTTCCGGAAAGCTCTGATGCAGCTTTATGCCCCCCACTACGCCGTATTATCCATTCTGATGAAATAAAAACCGAATCACCTGCAGAACAGCAGGATGATTGACAGAACAGCAGAAAGCGCAAAGGCCTTTCTACCTGTCGGCCCCGGCCGACCTATTTTGGTCCGTCGGCCCCAGCCGACCTATTTTGCTCGTTGGCCCTAGCTGACCCATTTCGTCTGTCAGCCCCGGCCGACCTATTTTGATCCGTCGGTCCTAGCTGACCTATTCTGGTCCGTCGGCCCCAGCCGACCTATTTTGGTCCATCGGCCCCAGCCGACCTATTTTGTCTATCAGCACCTGCCGACCTGGTTTGCCCATCGGCCTTAGCCGGTATATTTTCCTTCAATTTCGAGATAAGGATGACCTAAGAGCCTCAGGGGGCCATAGGTCGTTCACAACCGAGGCTAAACGACAGCAAAATCATGCAAGAAAGACACTTAAATGGAAACAGGAAATTCTTTCACTATGAAATGTTAGACAAATGTCTAAAGAGCGAAGATACAAGAACAGTTCCTAAGAACCGGGAGCTGCATCAGCTTTAGGAGGGCCCTCAGTTACATCTGCGAAAGTGTGACTAGACTCGCCCTTCTCCAATACTTTTGCCCCCTCGGCGGCAGCTCGCGACTGCCCCTCGGAAGCTGCAGCTTCGCTGGGACCGGGGCGGCGCCAAGTTCTGCATCAGAAACATCAACGTATTCGTCTTCATCTTCTTCTTCGGACTCGCCATCTTCGAGATCTTCAGCGCTCAGGAAAGAAAGGTCCCATTCCGGGTGCTCGCTGAGAATCTGCTGTTTGTACTCCTCCTTCCCATGATGGAAGGCATCAACACTGATAGCGTCTTGCCTCCCCCTGAGTATGGCGTGCTGCGTCTTGGCCTCCACCGTCTGTTTCTCAGCCTCAATCACCTGGGCCTTCAGGATGACGTTTTGCTCCTCGAGCTCGCTAGCCCGCATCTCGAGCTCCGAGCTCCTATTGCGAGTGGACGCGAGCTCACCTTGAAGAGCCCGAACCTCCGACTCCATCTTCGCCATCTGAAAAACCCAAAATCAAATCAGCATTGCGAGAACCCAGAAGGGAAAAACAAAAAGGGTAAAATAAGAGCGTACCTCCCCCTCTCGCTTGGCCAACCTTTTGGCCATCTCTTCTGCCTCGCTCCTGGCTCTCGTCCTGTCAGCCCCTATCAGCTCAACCCTCTCCTGCAGAGTGCTGATCTTCAACTGTCTGGCTTCAATATCCCTCCGGGCTTGGGATAACTCGTCGCTCACCCGAGCTATCGTCCCCTGGTCCCACCTAGCACCCTCCTTCAAATGGGCAATTTCACCATCACGTCGTTTCAATTTCTCCTCCACTTCGCCGAGCATCCTCGTCAAATGCCTTCTTTCATCGTCGGCCTCTCTTCCCAGCCGACTCATACTTTCGCCGTGTTCCCGCCGCATCGCCGCCACCTCCGCAGAGTGTTTGACTCAATTCTGGCCAGCTCCAAACACGCATTATCATTTCTCGCTAAGAGTTCCTGCAACTCCTCCACCCGGCGCTTCTGCTGGGATATCTCGGCCTGGGCAGCTTGATATGCCGTCCTCATCCCCTGCAAGCCCCTGTCGCTAATTGCCATGAGTTCCTCAAACTTCTCGGACACCTTCAGCCGCGACTGGAGCTCGGCGTTAACCCTCCTGGCTTGGACACTGGCCCCGTTGCCAAACTCAAGCGCCAGCATATCGCCCGGGAAAGCAAAACGCTCTGCAAAGGCAAAAAATGAATAAAAACCCACAATAGGGTCAAGTGGGAAACATCTGTCGCGTAAGAACAGTAACTCACCCGCGAAGCATAGGCCCGAGTCATCCTCATCAGGGTTGTGTTGTCAATATCGGGAAGGAGATGGATACTCTCGGCCACGCCCTGCTGACCGAATGCAGCATCCACCAACCCCAGGTCGGCAAACTTGTCCGCCGAAGGATCCGCACCCGGATACAGGGCCGACCTTATCATGGCAGAGAACGCCTCCTCAATACTAGTGTCCGAGCTGCCGAATGGGCCAACCCCACCTGAAGGACCGGCCTGGGCGGCCTCCGCCTGAGAGGCCTTCAACATCCCAGCCTCCTCTATCAAGGCCCTGGCTTGGGTTTCTTCAGATATTTCAGCCAGCCCAAGTGCCAGCTTTCCCAAAATCTTCTTCGAGGGGGCCCCGATTGCGGGACTCTCACCTGGCCGCGCTCCCTCCTCCGACGCATCCTTCCCGATTATCGTCACATGCATCTCCTCTGCAGGCTCCCCTGAAGCCTCGGCCCGACCCACCTCTCGACCCATCGAGGGCGGCCTGACCTCACTGCTACCAGACTCCCCGGCAGATAAACCAAGTAGGGGCTCCCCCTGAACTCCCTCAACTACGGCCGTCTCCTCCCCCGCTGGGGCCGGTAGTGATCCCGCGGGGACAATGGCCCCCTCGAAGATGGCTGCTTCCGCCGAATCCACCGCCGCTTCCTCTTTCAGGGGGAACGCGGTCTGGCGAGCCAACGGAGCCTCGTCCGAACTATCTGAGATCTCTAACACGAGAGGGTCGGAGGCCATAACCTCTTTCTCCAGGCCCTCCTTCGCCCCCGGCGCTTCTGCTGTGGCTGCCCCGGCGTCCGGCGGGCTTCTCGCAGAAATATGAGCCCTTTTTTTGGGCCGGCCACTATCCACGCCGCTCCCTTCCCCTGGGCGTTTTCCTCTCTTCCTCTTGGAGAGGTTCGACAACGCCGACCTTGCGGCTGCCACATCAGAGCACACGTGCTCAGGTCCGAGTGCATTAATCGAGAAAAATGAACTGCACGAAAGAGACTCACCTTGCGGGTCCAGGGGGCTGAGCCCGGCTGCGAAGAGGGCCCCCTTCGATAGCAAGTCATTAGCCGAAAACACCTGCCCGTTGCGGAGGACGTCCAAGTCCTTCTCTTCCTGCGCCGATAAGGCCGGATGCGTCTCCGCATCCCTTAAGCCTCCCCCCATCTCCGAGGGAAGTCAGAGCCGACGTTCCCCTCCGTAATAACAAATCGACTCTTCCACCCCTTGATGGAAGAGGGCTTATCCGCGATTACGTTGAAGGATCTCCGGGGCCCGATGTAGGGCCACTCCGATTTCCTCCCGGGAATCAGGTGGTAGCAGGTGCGGAAAAGGGGGAGGGTGGCGACGATCCGAATCTGGTGGCACATCGAGATGAATTCGATGATATTCCGCCAGCTGTTCGGAGCCACCATTGATGGGCTGATGTTGTAGTGGGTCATGATCTCCTTCACAGGGGGTGGAGAGGAAAACGAAGACCCGCCTTCAAACTATCTTCGTAGATGAAGACCCCAGACTCTAAATCCCGGGTAACCCTATCTTCGGGTTCCGGCGCCCGTAGGACGACGTCCAAGGGCAAGCCATACCGCTGATGAATCCTCCCCAAGTCCTCGGCAACGATCTTGGAGGCCACATCGTCGGAGCTCATCGCCATTGAAAGAGGCACCAAACGAAAACAATAAGCGTCGAAGAAGATGAAAGACCAGAGCCCTTCTGAAAGCAAAACGAGAAGACGCCGGCGCACGCGCACACATATATATAGCGACAATGCGGCCGTCACTTCGCTTCTCTGCCAAGGAAGCCTCCCTAAAAAGATGGGGCGTCTCATCCTAGGCATCCCAAATCGCCTCGACAAACGCCCGATCGATCGGGATTCATGGCGTGGCCCAATCCCAGCCGTCGCTCGCGAGGGAGCCTTAGCCCCGAAGGCAGGATGGCCCTATCGCATTAATTAGGTCATCATTGCGCAAGCTAGTTAAACCAAGACGTCCCATCCAAGACGCGCCATTCGAACTCGTACTCCCTACGCCCGAACCTACGCTTCGAACTAGGGAGTGGAGGGCATGTGTTGGGGGGTAAAATCGTTATTGCATTAATATCTGTGCGAGGCGGCTAAGGCCAACCTCCCCCTTCGTCTCTTCCGGGCTTCCTTAGCTCGGCCCTTCCGGGCTTCCTTAGCTCGGCCCTTCCGGGCTTCCTTAGGAAGGGCTTCCGTAGCTCGGCCCTTTCGGGCTTCCTTAGCTCGGCCCTTCCGGGCTTCCGTAGCTCAGCCCTTCCGGGCTTCCGTAGCTCGGTCCTTCCGGGCTTCCTTAGCTTGGCCCTTCCGGGCTTCCGTAGCTCGGCCCTTCCGGGCTTCCGTAGCTCGGCCTCTTCGAGCGATCCACAACCTAACACCTACCTCCGCGGAACCTGACGCGGGAGAGCCCGAGCCTACCAGAACGGCATCCTAGATAAGGAATCATGTCGAGACGTGGCCTAAAACCTATCATAACCACCCCAAGCCTACTCAACCAGATCTCGAAACATCAAGGAGCTCTCCCAGCCGTCGATACCAGAACAAGCGGGATATGGATTCTAACGGCCCCACAACGGCCTGATTCTGCCCGCCTCCGTATCTTAACAACCTCCGAACCTTCCAGAAGATGCTCAAGACCCAGGTGACAGCCTATAAATATCATAATCGCAGATTCCTTCAGGTACGAGACTCTGTACGCACACTTGCGCGCTTACACCCCCGCTCTTACTCTCCTGCTCTCGCTGGTAGCTCGTCGGCGCTCTTGCCCTTTGGAGCCTCCTATTGGCCGCCCCCGGAGAGGTCTCCCGGAGAGATCCACCTCCCCACTGTCTGGTTGATCGCCGATTTCTTCTCCACTGACTTGAGCGTCGGAGGGTCTTCCGCGGAGGACCACCCCCAGCGTCCCTCCGCATGTGGACTTCTTTTGCAGGTCCGCCCCCCTCTTCCTGGAGATCGACCGCGCCTGAGTCGGAGGACGGATTTCAGCGGCAACAATATTATACCAATAAGTGTCACTGGTTCTTTGGATAGTGTCTGCTATATCATATTGGAATGTTAGCTACGGAACTCTTCAAACTGATACCTGGATTGTCTCAGTGCTTATTGTAATGTCTTGTACATTCAGCTTCATTGCTAGGTCTTGATGCACAAAGGATTAGGAAGAACTATGTCTAGCTTTTTCATTCATGCATCCACAATCATAAACCAAAATGAATATCGAGCTATGTTGATGACAGTATCTTATCATTTTGTCCAAGTGATGGGGCCGATGGACCCCCACGGATGATCACGTTTGGGTCGGCCCGTCAGCCTCGGACTCGGTCTCGAAGTCGGCCATCCTTTGACTCGGCTCACTTCCGCTCCCCGAGCAATCAGCAAAACTCTGAGAAGCCACTCCCCGAAAGAGCACTTCACTCTGACACCGATCTCCCTCTCTATGGTGACCCGGCCCGTTAGGATGTTTTCATCCGTGGCTTAAGGCCACGTCACCACCCTCGTAAACACTCCTCTGACCATCCAAGGCGCAGATCCTCCGTCCTTCCCGGCTCCAACATCCCCCTCAAGAGATCATTACGGAGGGAGAAAGATAGGAGAGGGGAACAGGCAGCTTTGACTTTGACCTCTCTCCCTCTCTCTCTCTCTCTGCTACAGCCCACAGAAGCAACCAAGTCCAGAACTTTCCAAAGACAGGCCATGCAAATTTAAATTTAAATTTAAATAGTCAATGTTTAACACAAGTGGGGAGGGGACCATGATGTCAGCAAGGTGACAGGAAAAGACATTAGGTAGAGTCGGTCATTATGGCCAAGCTTCAACAAGGTAGGAGGCCCCTTCCTGGCTCCTCTTCATCCAACATCAGAGCACGACAACTCCATCCCAGCTTTGCCCCGGCTCTCCCTCTTCCGACAACGGAGCATGGCGGCTCTGCCCAGACCCGTCCCAGTCGATTCCCGTCTCCCAAATCCAAGAACAGAGCCGTCCCTCCATCCTGACGTCTACGCGTTCCTGGCTCCGTCCTGGATGCCTCCAGCCAACCCAGCCTCCATCCCGGCTCCTCGGCCTTGCCCCGACGCCGTCCCAGGATCTCGGCATCGTCCCGACTTTGCCCCAGACTCTCGGCTCCGTTCTGGGTGTGTCCCGGGCTCCCGAGTCTGACTCCTTGCTTTCGGACTGCCCCGGTCTCCTAGCTTCATATCCAGATCCAGGTGGCCGACACCCGTTCGCTCCTGGTCTCCCAGCAACCGACTCAAGTCTCTGTCGTTGCCAGCCTCCGCAACCGACTCTGAGTCTTCTGCCGACGCCACTGTCGGCTGCCGACTCCAGCGCCAGTCCAACAGATGCTAGCCCCGGTGCCGATGCCAGCCTCGTCATGGACTCCCTCGCCTCCCTGCCGCAGTCGGCTTCGACTCCATGTAGTCAACACCGACTCTACGGACGGACTCGACACTGACTCCCTCGGCCCGGAGGCCCTCAACCACGACAAACTCCATCCCGGATCCGTGCCGATGCTAGCCTCGATTTGATCCGTGCCGACACAAGCCTCGGCTGCGGACGCCAGCCCCGGATCCATGCCGACTCCAGCCCCGATCGCCGATGCCTGCGTCGGCTACCAACTCTAGCGTTGGTCCTACCGTTGCCAGCCCCGGCTATCCCAGCAACCAGCTCTCGGTTCCATCTCCTGCTCTTGGTCTTCCTTGACGGCCGCAGCTACTTTCGAACTCAGTTCGGGACAGCTCCAGGCGATGACTCCACAACTATCAGCACCAGACGATCGCAAGGAGTATGCTGAGTCAGGGACCGAGGAGGAGAAGAGAGTTTTGTGGGGTCCGGCTCTGTCCCAGCTCCAAACAGCGGCCTCGACTTTCGACTGCTCCCAACTGTTGGAAACAAGGTGGGCACACAAGATTGATAAAAATTGTCACCTCTCAGACCCAAAAATTTTAAGCTAGGGTGACAATCCGCCGCGTGCCGGGCATGCAAGGCGTCCCGAAACATGACACTGAGTTCAAGAAAAGCAATAACCTATATATCATTCAAGTCCATGGCTTTAATACAATCCATAACTAAAGATTTGGGCTACAAGCTCTACACATAAGCATTACTGGGGTTACATCAACATATGAATCCACTTTATTTTAAATAGAAGCTCCAACGAACCTATGGTTCCTTACACACCACAATAATATAGTCTGGGCATCAAGCCTACACATAAATACACTGGTATAGCAATAAAACAAGAATCTATATTTGAGTTGAGGTCCATCACTCCAACATGTTATTCTCAAATCTCATGGTCCTGTAATAAAAACATTATAATATTTTTATGAGATTACACTTAGTAAGTAAACCATGTTATGCAGTCAAATCATAGCATGATAATCAATAAACACATAGATGATTTGCATGCTTAAACATTATACAATTACTCAAACATGCAATGTAAGTAAACCCATCATTGTTATATTATATCATATATGTCCCACAGCCCTGCAATGCCCCATAACAAAGGAGAGCCGCAGCGGCACATATAAATATAATTCAAATCATTTGCACTCATCATTGTTGTATTATATCATAGCAAATTATCAGTGCATATAAACAATTCATTGTCATATTATATTATATATGTCCCACGGCCCTGCAATGCCCCATAACAAAGGAGAGCCGTGGCGGTACATATAAATATAATTCATTCTTTTGCATTCACAATCCCTCCATTATGCAATGTAAGTATTATATCATGCGTGTCCCACGGCCCTGCAATGCCTCATCTGAGCACATCCTCTAGATGTGTATGGCCATAGCAAAGGAGAACCATGGCGGCACTTATGAATATAATACCAATCATTTGCAGCCATAACCGCTCAATTATACTATATAAGTAAACCCACTGTTTATACTCTCAAAGGTAACTGTAAATGTGACCCACGGCCCTGCAATACCTCAATCAGAGCACATCCTCCAGATGTGTGGCCATCAATATCCACAGAACACATTGTACGATGTGTGAGGCCATACCATAATAGAACATACTCTACGATGTATGTGGCCATAAAAATCATACAGAACACATTGTAAGACATGTGGGCCATACCATAACACACTCGTCAGTGTGGGAGGCCGTAAAAATGATACAGAACATATCTACAATATGTGGGGCCATATCATAACAGAATACATCTCCAGTGTGTGTGGCCATAAAAATCATACAGAACACATCTACAATGTGTGGGGCCATAGTAAAGGAGAACCGCGGCGACACATAACAGTACCTCACATCACTTCAATACATCAATACATCAATACATCAATCATGTAGCAAAACAGTGGATTATACTTACTGAACAATTGCATGTAATATATCACATCAATGTCATACTAACTGCATCTCTCATGCATAATAACTGCATCTCTCATGCATAGCAACTGCATCTCTCATGCATAATAACTGCATCCCTCATGCATAGCATCCACACATGAAATCATAGCACATGAACAGCCATGTATTCATCTACTTACAATTTAGCCAATAACAATTCTTCATATCACAATTCACAATTTAACTACGCATATCTTCATATCATAATTCACAATTTAACTACGCATATCCTGAAATAAATTATTTAATGAACTGATAACTGGTTTACTTACTTCCGTACGCAATCCAACAGATGTATCAGCTTAATCAGATGTCAGGGCACCTCGAGATTAAGTATTGTAGCAAACTCCGATAGTGGTGGCGCATATCTGAATATACCCTTGAAGTTATATCGCACACAATTCTTTAATGTTTGTATTCTTCGTCTTTAGATTGTAACTAAGACTTTAATTCTTCCACTTCACCAAAAGCACCATAACCAACCTCAAGCACAAATCCAACACTGTTAGTGTTTGATCCAAAGATCAGTGAAGGTGTGGGGCCAAATCCTAAACCCTGAACCCTACCGAAATGCTCTGGGACTAAAACCCGCGCAAGAGTATCATGTGGGCCAATAGTGTGGAAAGAGCCTTCTTGTGACTCGAGATTAGAAATATTTTCACAAATAACTCTTGCCACATCATTATGTAAAATGCAAATCTACTAGATCTGTATAATGCAAGAGCTTTGACACTAGGAATTGGATTCCCCTTCACAATTACAATTGTACTCTGCTGGTTTTCTGTTGCACCATTCTGTGAGTCCGAGGCAGATCCTTTCCATGACAAGGCAATTGGGAAAGGAAAGCTGTCATGGACCATGGTAAAATCATATCCTTGAAATGTAAGTAAACCTTTCCTCGCTAATGTTGATATAGGTTGATTCACGCTGCTGAAATTCCTGCACTTTAAATGTGGGGCTGAGAATGGCACATTGAAGGGCACAGCCCCAGGCAACACACTCACGGGGGCGTTCATGGTACGTCTAGGCTTCTTTCCAAAAAGACTCCATCAATATTTTAATAACAGCCGGAACGAGCGAGGTGGAAGATGGTGGCTGAGACGGTAAGCGGACCGACGGAATGGCGGAACTCGGAGAGGACGTCAGCGACGGCCTTCAAGTCATGGTGGCGGCCAAGGAAGTGGACGAGGAGGGAAAGGGAATCGTCGGTGGGCATGCCCTCTCACCCCTCTCTCTCTTTCTCCTGAAACGCTCTCTCTCTCTCTCTCTCTCTCTCTCTTCCTCTCTGATTCCGATCCCCTTTTTAACATCCTTGTGATGCCTCGGAATAGAGATATCGGGAACTCATTAGCCACACGACGACTTGGGCATCCAATTGTCAGGTGTCCTTAAATAAATGCTGAGGGGTTAGACCTAAGCGTCAAGAGGAAGTCGAAATGCGAGTGTTCTCAGAATAAATACTGAGAGTTACCTTCCCACAATTAATTTACCGGGGGTTACAAAAATGGAGGATTCTTTCAATAAAAAAAATGATACTCTATATTAGAGGGAATACAACTTTTGGGTCTCTCTATTTTCAACATCATCATCATCTTCTTCTACTTCTACTTCTCTACATGTTTTCATGGGCAAACACCTTCCATATTTATACACATCTAGATGTCCTTTCATATGCCACTATTTAATACATGTATAGAAAAACTAAAAGACATTTGCAGAAAATTAAGAGTCAATTACAAAATACTAAGAGTCAATATTAAATTTATGCTTGTCTTTTTAAAATGACTCTTCCTTTCTCTCATGAAGCCTTTGATCTTTTCAAGAGTGACTCTTCCTTTCTCCCATGAAGTCTTTGGTTGTTTTCAAGAGTGCATTAAAACAAGTTTAATATTCCAATATTTCCTCCCGTAAACTTATTTTTTCTTGGTGCCATGACTCCAAGCATCTTTCTTAGCTTTTGAAAATCTTCACCTTTCTTAACTTGATCATGAAGAAAATAAAATCTTATGTCAATGTGTTTGCTTCTTCCATGTTGAACTGGATTCTTAGCTAGTTCAATAGCAGACTTATTATCAACATATATCTTCACAGGCTCCTTTTGTGAATGACTCAATTCTTTCAATAAGTTGCGCAACCATATGGCCTCACAAGCACATGATGCTGCTGCAACATACTCTGCCTCACATGTAGATAATGCAACAATGGATTGTTTCTTTGAGCTCCAAGAAAAAGCATTAGCACCAAAATAAAAGATATAACCAGAAGTGCTTTTTCGTTCATCAAGATCTCCTCCCCAATTACTATCAGAAAAACCAATTAAACTTGCATCATTGGAATGAGTATAAAACATACCATGATCAAGAGTTCCTTTGAGGTATCTTAGAATCCTTTTTGCTTCCATCCAGTGTGACTCCTTTGGATGTTCCATATATCTACTAATCAAACCAACTCCATAGACAATATCAGGTCGGCTTATAGTAAGATAACGAAGACTTCCAACAAGGCTTTTGAAGAGAGATGAGTTCACCTCCTTTCCTTCTCCTTCTTTACTAAGCTTGGCTCCACAAGCAACTGGGGTGTTTACTTCTTTGCAGCTCTCCATTTTGAATTTCTGTAGAATATTTCTAGCATAACTTTCTTGAGAAATGAAGATGCCATCTTCACTTTGCCTTACTTCAATGCCAAGAAAATAAGACATCAAGTCTCCTCCCATCATTTCGAACTCCTTGCTCATGGTTGCTTTGAACCCATATATCATTTCCATGCAATTACCTGTCACAAGTAAGTCATCCACATATAGACATATAATTAAAATGTCATCTCCTTTTTTCTTTACATAAATAGCATGTTCATAGGAGCATTTGTTGAAACCACAATCTTGAAGATAGTGATCAATTCGAGCATTCCAAGCTCTCGGTGCTTGCTTTAATCCATACAAAGCTTTGTGTAACTTGTACACTTTATCTTCCATGCCTTTATGGATATAGCCCTCAGGTTGCTCAATATAGACTTCTTCTTCAAGGTAGTCATTGAGAAATGCCGACTTTACATCCATTTGATATATTTTCCACTTGTGATGAGATGCAAGTGAGAAAATGAGCTTTATTGAATCAAAATGGGCTACAGGCGCAAAACTTCATCATAATCGAGCCCTTTCTTTTGCTTGTAGCCTTTGGCAACCAAACGAGCTTTGTATTTTTCTACCTCTTCATTAGCAGTGCGCTTCACTTTATACACCCATTTGACGCCTATCGCCTTTTGTCCTTTTGGAAGTGAAGTCAACTCCCAAGTATTATTCTTTTCTATGGCAAGAATCTCCTTCTTCATTGCTTTTCTCCATTCAACTTTCTGCATAGCTTCATCAAATGTTAGAGGTTCAATATCAGCAAATAAACAATATAAATCAACTTGTTCAACTTCTTCTGTTTCATCATAAAGATCACTAATACTTCTAAACTTTCTTGCTGACTCTTCAGGGCTTATAGAACTTCTTGAGGAAGTCAGTGTAACTTGTGGTGATGAAGATGATCTTGCTGGTGACAAGATTGATTGAGTAGCTTCCTCATTTGTATTCTCCTCAGCTTCATTGTAAGGTGTTATATATTTGATATGAGAATCTTTGCCATTCCAATCCCATACTCCATCTTCATTGAAAATCACATCCCGACTGATGATGACCTTATTTGTTATTGGATTATATAATTTGTAGGCTTTGGATTGCTCACTATATCCTATGAAAATGCATTTTTGGCTTCGATCATCAAGCTTCTTCCTCTTCTCTTGTGGTACTTGGGCATAGGCAATACACCCAAAAATCTTCATATGGCTTACTCCTGGTTTGTAGCCACTCCAAGCTTCTTCTGGTGTCATACCTTTGATGGCTTTTGTTGGGCTTTAGTTGATAAGATATGCTGCACATGCCACCCCTTCAGCCCAAAAATGCTTGGAAAGGTTCTTCTCTTTCAACATGCTTCTAGTCATGTCAAGAATGGTTCGGTTCTTCCTCTCGGCCACTCCATTTTGTTGTGGAGAGTATGGAGCGGTGAATTGATGTCGAACTCCTTCTTCATCACAATAGCTTCTAAAAGCATTTGACATATATTCTCCGCCTCTATCGGATCTCAAAATCTGCACTTTATTGTTACATTCTTTTTCAACTAAAGATTTGAAATATTTAAACATAAAGAGTGCAGCCGACTTTTCTTTAAGAAAATAAACCCACAACTTTCTACTAAAGTCGTCAACAAATGTTATAAAATATTTGTTGCCACCACAAGATTCTGGAAGAGGTCCACATATATCAGTATGCACTAGTTGTAATGGTCTTGTTGCTTTCCAAGATTTTCTACTTTTGAAGGGAGCTCTTGCATGCTTAGCTAGTGTGCACTTCTCACAAACTTCATTTGGATAATTTATGTGTGGAAGACCTTTCACCATTCCCTTATTAGATAGTAATTTCAAACTTCCAAAATTTAAATGTCCAAACCTGAGATGCCAAAGCCAAGAAGGGTCCTTGATATCCACTTGCAAGCAATTTTGTGCTTCCGTCTTTAAGATAAGAGGAAACATCCTGTTCTTCGCCATCTGGACACGAGTAATCAGCTTTCCATTCCAATCTTTTAGAGTTAGAGATAATCCTTCCATATGAATTGCATAACCCTTCTCTAACAGTTGGCCAATACTTAAAATATTACTCTTCAAACTTGGCACATAATAAACATTGGAAATGAAATCAGGTTTACCATTCTTTTGCCAAATCATGATTTTACCTCTTCCTTTGATAGGAGCTTTGGAGAGATCCCCAAACTTCACATCACAAAACTCTCCTTCTTGCAATTCCACAAATAGCTCTTTTCTTCCACACATATGGTTTGAGGCTCCTGAGTCAAGAAACCATATATTCTTCAAGTCTCCATCTTCTTGGCATGACAAAAGAAGAGTCGGTTCTCCTTCTTGGTTGTTGGATTCAATGTTGTGGCTTTGCTTATTGTTCCAACACTCATAGCTATAGTGTCCATATTTTTGACAATTATAGCATTGAACATTGGATCTTGATTGGTTACGACCTCCAATTGATCTTCTACCTCGTCCACGTCCACCTCTTCTGCCACCTCTTTCATTGTTGAAATTTGAGCTTTGTCCTCCTCCATCATTATAGCTTCTTTGACCACGGCCATGGCTTCGACCACGACCACGATAGTTGCTTCTACCACCACGGCCACCACGATAGTTGTTGCCGTCATCTCTTTTGTTACTATAGGCCAATTGAAGCCCTTGATCTTTCTCTTTTTGGTCTTTTGCCTCCACCTTGGATTGAAGTATTTGCTTCATATTATGTGCTTCATTTTTCTTTTGCATCTTTTGTTCATGAATTTGAAGTTTGCCCATCAACGCATTGATGGAGAGTGTATCAACATCATTAGCTTCTTCAATGGCGACAACAACATGCTCAAACCTCGGTGTCAAAGACCGAAGTATCTTCTCCACCACTCGAACATCTTCTACCTTCTCTCCATTTCTCTTCAATTGGTTTACAATAATCAATATCCGAGAGAAGTAGTCAAATATGTTTTCCATCTCTTTCATGGTGGTGACTTCAAATTCTCCTCGCAATTGTTGAAGCCGGATTCGCTTCACCTTTTCTTCTCCTTTAAAGATAGTAGAGAGAGTATCCCAAGCTTGATTTACAGAGGTTGCTTCAGCAATTCTCTCAAATGTCACCTCATCTAAAGCTTGATATAATTGGAACAAAGCTTTTTTGTCCCTTCTTCTTAAGCCCCTTAAAGTATCTTTTTGTGCTTGATTGTACCCTCCTTCTTGCTCTGCTGTAGGCTCGGTGTAGCCATCTTGAACAATTTTCCATAGATCTTGTGAGCCAAATAAGGACTTCATTTGGATACACCAATTCCCATAGTTCTCCTTAGTAAGCTTGGGAACTTGAATATGCACACCATCGTTGGCCATCTCCCTCAAGATTGATCCTCTCAAAAAAAAAACAAGGCTCTGATACCACTTGTTGGAAACAAGGTGGGCACACAAGATTGATAAAATGGAGGATTCTTTCAATAAAAAAATGATACTCTATATTAGAGGAAATACAACTTTTGGGTCTCTCTCTATTTTCAACATCATCATCATCTTCTTCTACTTCTACTTCTCTACATGTTTTCATGGGCAAACACCTTCCTTATTTATACACATCTAGATGTCCTTTCATATGCCACTATTTAATACATGTATAGAAAAACTAAAAGACATTTGCAGAAAATTAAGAGTCAATTACAAAATACTAAGAGTCAATATTAAATTTATGAACTATCTTGTCTTTTTAAAATGACTCTTCCTTTCTCTCATGAAGCCTTTGATCTTTTCAAGAGTGACTCTTCCTTTCTCCCATGAAGTCTTTGGTTGTTTTCAAGAGTGCATTAAAACAAGTTTAATATTCCAACACCAACTACTCCCGGACAGCCCGCCTTCGTCCTGAACTCCTAGCCGGCTATCCCGACTCCATCATCTGGACGGTCCTGACTCCATGGACTCGGCTCTGTCTCCTATTTCTGATGACTCCAGCGTCTGTCCTATCGACGTCAGACTCGGCCACCTCAGGTCCACACGAAAGCTCCCGGCCTCTTCTCTCAGCACTCAGCTGCCACCAGCGATTCTGGGATTCGGCCCCGACTCCACGCTCCCAGCTATTCCCGGCAGCAACCTGCTCCGACTCTAACCCCCTAGCAGCAACCAGCGTCGGAGAGTAGAATATGGCACCTTCCTTTTAGATCGACGAGGGAAGTATGAATAGTACAATGCAAAATCAATATCCCATGCAGTGGAGGATGCTCTCGGGAGAGCACAAAATGATGACGCTCGATCACCTTTCTTGGATGTCGGGAATGGAAGTGCTTCTCGAATCCTCGCTTTGCCAGAGTGCCTGCAAAGAAGTTCCGGGACCAGAGGGGGTCTCCGATGGGACCCTCCGACGGCCAAGTTAGTGACTGAGGTCACAGCTGAAGAAGGGCTCGAGTGAGCCCTATTTTGTGTGGAAAAGAGTGATCTCCGAGAGGAGGAATTCCTTTTTTAGAGTTGAGATGGCAATTTTTGAGGGTTATCGTGCATACCTATTTGGTGAGTGGATTCACCTTTTTATAGGGTTGATCCTGGCATGATCACATGGGATTGCATGAGTCAAAAGATCTGCTGAGCCCTTGCGTGAATCTGGACTGGTTAGTGGGCTACGTCCCATCAGCCGGCGGAGCTATCGGGCGGCGCGCATCAGGCACTGTCGGGCGGCGCATCTGGCACTGTCGGGCGGTGCACGTCAGAGAGGCGGTTTCTTGAAACGCTGGGGCTGATCTGGCGGAACTGGGAAATCCCGACTTATCAGGGCCGAGCCGGGTCGACCCGAGATGGCCGGGGCCAATCCTGCTGGTAGGGAAGTGCCGGGGCAGGGCCGAATCGATGGACTTGAAGACGCTGGGGCCGAGTCAGGCAGGCTAGGGATGGCCTTGGCCGACTCGGCGGAATTGGAGACGCCGGGGCCGAGTCGGGCCGGCTGGGGATGGCCTTGCCGACTCGGTAGAATAGGAGACGCCGGGGCTGAGTCGGGCCGGCCGGGGATGGCCTTGGTTGACTCAGCAGAATTGGAGACACCGGGGCCGAGTTGGGTCAGCTGGGGATGGCCTTGGCCGACTCAGCGGGACTGGAGATGCCGGGGCCGAGTCGGGCCGGCCGGGGATGGCCTTGGCCGACTCGGTGGGACTGGAGACGCTGGGGCCAAGTCGGGCCGACCGGGGATGGCCTTGGCCGACTCGGCGGGACTGGAGATGCCAGGACCGAGTCGGGCTAGCTGGGGATGTCCCTAGCTGACTCAGCAGGACTAGAGACGCCGGGGCCGAGTCGAGCTAGCCGGGGATGGCCTTGGCCGACTCGGCGGTATTGGAGATGCTGGGGCCGAGTCGGGCTGGCCTGGGATGGCCTTGGCCGACTCGGCGGGATTGGAGACGTGAAGGAAGTGTCGGGGCCGCTTGCTTGGAGAAGTAGGGGCCGGCTGGGAAGATGCCGGGGCCGCCTGGGAGGTGCCGGGCCGCCTAGCGTGGACACGTCGTGGCCGGCTGGGAAGTGCCGAGGCCGCCTAGCTTGGAAGTGTCGGGGCCGACTTGCTTGGGAAGTAGGGGCCGGCTGGGAAGATGTCGGGGCCGCCTGGGAGGTGCTGGGCCGCCTAGCGTTGACACGTCGTGGTCGGCTGGGAAGTGTCGGGGCCACCTAGCTTGGAAGTGCCGGGGCCGGCTGGGAAGATGTCGGGGCCACCTAGCTTGGAAATGCCGGGGCCGCCTAGCTTGGAAGTCCCAGGGCCGCCTAGCTTGTAAGTGCCGGGGCCGCCTGGGAAGTGCCGGGGCCGACTGGCTTGGGGACGTAGGAGGCCGGCTAGGAAGTTGCTGGGGCCGCCTGGGAAGTGCCGGGGCCGCCTAGCTTGGAGACGTTGGCCTTTGGGGCCGTCGGGTGTCGGTCTTGGAGTCGTCAGCCTTTGGGGCCGTCGGGTGTCGGCCTTTGGGGCCGTCGGTCTTGGATGCCTTGGAGGTGTCGGCCTTTGGGGCCGTCGATCGTCGAGTGTCGGCTTTTGGGACCATCAGTTTTGGAGCCGTTGGCCTTTAGGGCCGTCCATCTTTGACGCCTTGGCGGTGTCAGCCTTTGGGGCCGTCGGTCGTCGGGTGTTGGCCTATGGGGCCGTCGGTCTTGGAGCCATCGGCCTTTGGGGATGTCGGTCTTTGGAGCCATCGGCCTTTGGGGCCGTCGGTCTTGGAGATGTCGGCCTTTGGGGCCGTCGGTCATCGGGCGTCGGCCTTTGGGGCCGTCGGTCTTGGAGCCGTCGGCCTTTGGGGCCGTCGGTCTTGGAGATGTCGACCTTTGGGGCCGTCGGTCGTCGGGTGTCGGCCTTTGGGGCCATCGGTCTTGGAGTCGTCGGCCTTTGGGGCCATCCGTCTTGGACGCCTTGGCGGTGTTGGCCTTTGGGGCCGCCCGTCTTGGACGCCTTGGAGGTGTCAGCCTTTGGGGCCATCGGTCTTGGAGGTGTCGACCTTTGGGGCCGTCGGTCGTCGGGCATCGGCCTTTGAGGCCGTCGGTCTTGGAGCCATCGGCCTTTGAGGCCGTCGGTCTTGGAGGTATCGACCTTTGGGGCTGTCGGTCTTGGAGCCGTCGGCCTTTGGGGCCGTCGGTCTTTGGAGGTGTCGGCCTTTGGGGCCATCGGTTGTCGGGCGTCGGCCTTTGGGGCCGTCGGTCTTGGAGCCGTCGGCCTTTGGGGCTGTCGGTCTTTGGAGACGTCGGCCTTTGAGGCCGTCGGTCTTGGAGATGTTGGCCTTTGGGGCCGTCGGTCGTCGGGCGTCGGCCTTTGGGGCCGTCGGTCTTGGAGCCGTCGGCCTTTGGGGCCGTCGGTCTTGGAGATGTCGGCCTTTGGGGCCATCCAAAAAATTTTATTTTTTCATAGGGTTAACTGGCCCCACAAATGCCCCCCACACTCCTTGAGCTTGCGTGCCCCGCATTAGCTAAGCGAAAGGAGTGTAGAACTTTTACCTTGGCATCTTGCGTTGCCTTGGATGAACGTCTGCGTGCCTTCTTTGGCTAGCTAAGGGCGGCTAGTAATCCTCACCCAACGCGGAGTCTGGGAGTTTTTTGAACCCCGGAGAGTGACCTGAGAGCTTAGAGTCATTAGGTTCCTTTTGAACCACCTCGAGGGTGTGGGAACCGCTGCGAGGGGCGACTCAGCTAGGTACGGAGCCTTTAGGGTCTTAACCTACTCGGGGGCACTGCCGTGCCGGGGCCGAGTGGTGTCCTGTGGGCCGCGATGCCAGTGAGCTTCTTTTGAACCAGCTTGGGGGTTTGTGTGCCGCCCAAGTCGCGACTCAGCCGGGTATGGAGCCTTTAGGTCTTAACCGACTTGGGGGCACCACCGTGCCGGGGCCGAGTGGTGTTCCGTGGGCCGCGATGCCAGTGAGCTCCTTTTGAACCAGCTTGGGATTTTGTGTGCCGCCCAAGTGGTGACTCAGCCGGGTACGGAGCCTTCAGGGTCTTAACCGATTCGGGGGCACCGCCGTACTGGGGCCGAGTGGTGTCCCGTGGGCCGCGATGCCAGTAAGCTCCTTTTGAACCAGCTTGGGGGTTTGTGTGCTGCCCAAGTGGCGACTCAGTCGGGTACAGAGCCTTTAGGGTCTTAACCTACTCGGGGGCACTGCCGTGCCAGGGCCGAGTGGTGTCCCATGGGCCGCGATGCCAGTGAGCTCCTTTTGAACCAGCTTGGGGGTTTGTGTTCCGCCCAAGTGGTGACTCAGCCGGGTATGGATCCTTTAGGGTCTTAACCAACTCGGGGGCACCGCCGTGCCGGGGCCGAGTGGTGTCCCATGGGCCGCGATGCTGGTGAGCTCCTTTTGAGAGACTTGGTCCCGCCAAGGTTCGGAGATTTTGTACTCGGCCCTGCCAAGGTTCGGAGAATTGTTGCTCGACCCTGCCGAGGTTCGAAGATTTTGTACTCGGCCCTACCGAGGTTCAAAGAATATTTACTCGGCCCTGCCGAGGTTTGGAGAATTGGTTGCCGATGCGGAGTCGGTCTTTGATGTTGATGCAAGGTAGATCTTCCTTGGGCCTTCTCTCGCGTTGGAGGCCAGGACGAGATGCCTGTGGTCGGGAAGAAGCTGAAAACTGGGACAAAGCTGGAGTCTGTTAAGGAAAGCCTTGACAGTCGGCGGTCATTGAAGATGAATGGCTGGGAGAGTCCACCGAGGGCGTTGCTGAGAGGTTTGGGGTGCTGCTGAGTGGCCCCCGAGCGCTGCTTCTACAGTTCATGAACCGCTACTTTCAAAGCTTGATCTTGCTGATTGAGGATGGCCAGCTGGTTAATCAGAGCAGCTGAAGTTGGTGGTGAAGGAGCAGAGGGGCAGAGAGAGAGATTGGTCTTTTTTTGCTCAGTGCGATGTAGGTGCCCCCAACACGATTGGTAAGAACCTCTGGCATGCGCATCACCACCGTCGCTTCTCGAAGAGAAGAGGGGGAGAGATATGTAGCTTAGGGAGAATGTTCGCTACTTTTTCTTATCCCCCCCTTCCTGGCATGCCAATTTGATGACACTCGATCACCTCTCCTGGACGTCGAGAACGGAGGTGCTTCTCGAATCCTCGCTTCGCCAGGGTGCCTGCAAAAAAGTCCCAGGACCGGAGGGGGTCTTCGGCGGGACCCTCCGACGGCCAAGTTAGTGACTGAGGTCACAGCTGAAGAAGGGCTCGAGTGAGCCCTGTTTTGTGTGGAAAAGAGGAATCTCCGAGAGGAGGAATCCCTTTTTGAGAGTTGAAATGGGGATTTTTGGGGGTTATCGCGCATACCTATTTGGTGAGTGGATTCACCTTTTTATAGGGGTTGATCCTGGCATGATCACGTGGGATTGCGTGAGTTAGAAGATCTGCTGAGCCCTTGCATGAATCTGGGCTGATTAGTGGGCTGCATCCCATCAGCCGGCAGGGCTGTTGGGCGGCGCGCGTCAGGCACTGTCGGGCGGCGCATCTGGCGCTGTCGGGCGGCGCGCATTAGAGAGGCGGTTTCTTCAAATGCTGGGGCTGATCTGGCGGAACTGGGAAATCTCGACTTATCAGGGCCGAGCCGGGTCGACCCGAGATGGCCGGGGCCAATCCCACTAGCAGGGCAGTGCCGAGGCGGGGCCGAATCGACGGACTTGGAGACGCCGGGGCCGAGTCGGGCAGGCCAGGGGTGGCCTTGGCTGACTCAGCGGAACTAGAGACGTCGGGGCCGAGTCGGGCCGACCGGGGATGGCCTTGCCAACTTGATGGAACAGGAGACGCCGGGGCCGAGTCGGGCCGGCCGGGGACGGCCTTGGCCGACTCAGCAGAACTGGAGACGCCGGGGCCGAGTCGGGCCGACCGGGGATGGCCTTGGCCGACTCGGTGGGACTGGAAATGCCGGGGCCGAGTCGGGCTGGCCGGGAATGGCCTTGGCCGACTCGGCGGGACTGGAGACGCCAGGGCCGAGTTGGGCCGGCCGGGGATGGCCTTGGCCGACTCAGCGGGACTGGAGATGCCGGGGCCGAGTCGGGCTAGCCGGGGATGTCCTTGGCTTTCTCGGTGGGACTGGAGATGCCGAGGCCGAGTCAGGCCGGCCGGGGTTGGCCTTGGCCGACTTGGCAGGACTGGAGACGCCGGGGCTGAGTCGGGCCGGCCTGGGATGGCCTTGGCCAACTCGGCGGGACTGGAGACGTGGAGGAAGTATCGGGGCCGACTTGCTTGGAGAAGTAGGGGCCGGCTGGGAAGATGCCGGGGCTGCCTGGGAGGTGCTGGACTGCCTAGCGTGGACACGTCGTGGCCGGCTGGGAAGCGCCGGGGCCGGCTAGCTTGGAAGTGCCGGGGCCAACTTGCTTGGAGAAGTAGGGGCCGGCTGGGAAGATGTCGGGGCCGCCTGGGAGGTGCCGGGCCGCCTAGCGTGGACACGTCGTGGCCGGCTGGGAAGTGCCGGGCCGCTAGCTTGGAAGTGCCAGGGCCGCCTAGCTTGGAAGTGCCGGGGCCGCCTGAGAAGTGCCGGGCTGACTGGCTTGGAGATGCAGGGGGCCGGCTAGGAAGTTGCTGGGGCGCCTGGGAAGTGCCAGGGCCACCTAGCTTGGAGATGTCGGCCTTTGGGGCCGTCGGTGTCGGTAATGGAGTCGTCGGCCTTTGGGGCTGTCGGTCTTGGACGCCTTGGAGGTGTCGGCCTTTGGGGCCATCGGTCTTGGAGCCGTCGGCCTTTGAGGCCGTCTGTCTTGGACGCCTTGGCGGTGTTGGCCTTTGGGGCCGTCGGTCGTCGGGTGTCGGCCTTTGGGGCCGTCAGTCTTGGAGCCGTCGTCGGCCTTTGGGGCCATCGGTTTTTGGAGCCGTCGGTCTTGGAGATGTCAACCTTTGGGGCCATCGGTCGTCAGGCGTCGGCCTTTGGGGCCGTCGGTCTTGGAGCCATCGGCCTTTGGGGCTGTCGGTCTTGAGGTGTCGGCCTTTGTGGCCATCGGTCTTGGAGCCGTCGGCCTTTGGGGCCGTCAGTCTTGGAGATGTCGGCCTTTGGGGCCGTCGGTCGTTGGGTGTCGGCCTTTGGGGCTGTCGGTCTTGGAGCCGTCGGCCTTTGGGCCGTCCGTCTTGGATGCCTTGCGGTGTCGGCCTTTGGGGCCATCGGTTGTCGGTGTCGGCCTTTGGGGCCGTCAGTCTTGGACGCCTTGGAGGTGTCGGCCTTTGGGGCCCTCGGTCTTGGAGCCGTCGGCCTTTGAGGCCGTCGGTCGTCGGGCGTCGGCCTTTGGGGTCGTCGGTCTTAGAGCCGTTGGTCTTGGAGGTGTCGGCCTTTGGGGCCGTCGGTTTTGTAGGTGTCAGCCTTTGGAGCCGTCGGTCGTTGGGCGTCGGCCTTTGGGTCTATCGGTCTTGGAGCCGTCGGCCTTTGGGGCCGTCGGTCTTTGGAGCCGTCTTCCTTTGGGGCCGTTGGTCTTGGAGATGTCGGCCTTTGGGGCCATCGGTCTTGGAGCCATCGACCTTTGGGGCCGTCGGTCTTGGAGGTGTCGGCCTTTGGGGCCGTCGGTCTTGGAGCCGTCGGCCTTTGGGGCCGTTGGTCTTGGAGATGTCGGCCTTTGGGACCGTCCAAAAAATTTTATTTTTTCATAGGGTCAACTGGCCCCATCACAAAGCATTGCAAAGGAATATGGCACCTTCTTCGTAGCCTAAAGAGGGAGGCATGAACTGTGCCATACATGAGCATTATTCCGTGGCCCTCTCCGCTTCCGGCCATATCTTTGTCCCGCTCTTGGTCACTTCCAGAGTGAGGACTTTTGACTCTAGCTACCAGTTCGTATGAGACGGTTACATTACAGGACCCATGTGCCTGGCTTCATTATCTCACTACTGTTTGCATAGAACAACAGAAGGGTGATGTGGGGGACATATCTAGCAAACACCGTAACGATTGCCAACAGTCTACAGCAACCATCCAAATCAAGTGGCCATCCACATTTGACAGGACATGGTCTGCACCTCTGACATGCCACTAAGAAGCAAGCCTTATTATTGCTGCCCCTATCATAAATGCTCTGACAAGTGATCATGTTCCAAGACTGACAGACTTCAAGCATCAATAAAATGGATAAGAGGGACCTCCGACCAGGTAACTCGACACAACACTCCTAAATGCTTATATGCTCATACAGAGCACTTCTCTAGCTCTCTTTCGAGCTTTCTCAAGCTTACGGCTATTTCCCAGAGTACTGACTTGAGCGTCGAAGGGTCTTCGTCGGAATCGCTGATTTTCAAAACTTTTTGTAGGCTCCCAAACACGAGAAGCATGTCAGAAGATCTTAGGAGGACAATAGATTTTCAAAACTTTTTGTAGGCTCCAAATACGAGAAGCTCGTCAGAGAAAGCAACTTGACAACTGCAGATGTTCGAGGGAGGTAATTTGGCGATAATAGATTGGTGCACCAGGTTGGAGGACAAAACATGGATTATCAGCGATGCTAGCTTGCAGATCCTTATCCTCTTTAGATCAAAATGGTGTATCAAAAAGATGGTGATGATAAGAGCCCAAAAAAGTTTTTGCTAGTTATGCTGGGGGGCACCCTCAACGAGCTGAGCAAAAGAATGCCAGCCGCTCTACTCTACAATCACTGCTACCTTAGGCTATTCAAACAAAACGGTATGTCATCCTCATCCTGCAAATCCAAGCATTAATAGCAGCTATCCAAAAGCTCCAGGAGCGATATTTCACAGCCACACAACAGCGAGCAAGAGCTTCCACTCGCTCTTTAGTTACTGCTCATGCCAGCCAACATTTCATTAGCGGGAGATCTTCCCGCCAAGAGATTCACCGCCATCAAGCTCAAGAGCAAGAGCATCCTCAAGAGCAACCTCAAGCTCAAGCTCATCAACAACTTCAAGCTCTAGATTATTAGCAATAGTAGCAAGGCAAGTTCACTAGTAAGAGCGCTACCACTCATCATCCAAATGGTCCTCTTCTTCAACTAGCCCTTTGTCTTCGGGAATTCAAAAGTTGGGAAAGAGTCAAATTTTAAAAGAGAGAAAGAAAAAAAAAAAAGAGAAAGCCTTTCCATATCAGATTTTAGAGGTATTTATCCTCTCTCTAGGAACTATAGATCTTCAATGCTTGCGACCATTCACAGAAATGATCGAGGATCGAGATGGTCGTGCATAAAAGCCCGAGTTCTTCAAAGTTTTGATGCTTGGCTTCGAGGAGGAGCTGAGCATTCCAACAGCATTTGCTAAGCTGACAAGGCAGGCTAGTAGAAGACATAAGCTCGCTTCAACCAGCTTATACGGAGCAGTGGGACAGCAATAATGGAAGAGCCTCACTAGAGTTACTTCTCCAATTGGAAGCCACCAGAAAATGAGGTGACATCATGATCATAATTGACAGGGTGGCAGAGTCCATGCCCTCTCCTTCTCTCCCTATTTCACCCCAGAGGTGGGTCCCCAAAACCTTCCATGAATGGCCCTTGTTTTGCTCTATCAAGCCTAAAGGCCGAAGCCAAGACGTGAACGCAAGGAAACAAGGGTGCTACAAAAGCTAAGCATACTATGCTTAGATGAAGTATTTCTTTCATTGATACTTAAAAATGTCATGCAGGAAAGACCGACTCCAGCATTGGCACAAAGATCGACTCCAGGTTGGCACAAAGATCGACTCCAGGTAGCATGAAGCCTAACTCCAGCGTCGGCATGAAGACCGACTCTGGATCGGCATGAAGTCCAAAAGCTATGGGAGCAATAATCTATGACCCACTGTTGGGAATTGTATCCTAAAGCCAATCAACTAACATGTAGATAATTGTGCAAGTTGTAAATATATATAAATTATTAATCAATAAAATGTTTATTTGGCGATTCATCACATTGCATCTTCCTGAAATAAATTTTTTTGTGATGGAGTCCTTAGAACCATAATTGATTCAATAAAGAGAGGGTTTATTGAGTGGTTCTTAAATAGTCACGACTAAATGATATATAGTTATATGACAACTATATATCAAGTATAGGTCGTTGTATATCATATGGGTTGGTTGTCCTCTTTACCAAGGAGTGTTGTGATACTAGTATGACATGCAGGTAAGGTGTATGACATCTCATTGAATGTGACCAATCTGCGGAAGACTCTTCTGCCAAGAGGTGTTCATGAAAGGATATGGATATAAGTATTCCTCTGGCCTGAGATCACCATGGTAGCTTGCAAGCAACTTTTTGTACTTTGATGCCGAACTACCTGGATTTTTAATCCAGTGATAGAAGGTTTTTGGGTACACTAAAGTACTTGTGGAGCAGTAAGTGGATCAAGATAGGATTGATCCCTCCAAATAGTTTGAAATAAATGCCTTACCATGTTTCAATTTAGCAAACCTTGGCTAGGGTAGTCCTTGTGAAAGTCATAGAACTTGTGAAGTTGAGACACTTTATGGATGAGCTGATTAAGGGTTGGCAGTTAAACCATAAGCCATCTTTAGCATTGAGGGTCAAAGGGATGAATTATATGGTAACCATATGCCAAAGGTTCTTTGGTGCAGGAGCAAGAGTGAGAAAAAGGTTGCAGAATTCCATTTGAATCTCTGAACCCTAGAAGTTCCGTAATTTTTCTTTCCTCCAATCTATTACTGAGTCAGTCAAGTTTGGTTTAGTCCAATATCCAGGTCATACATTTTTATTTTATTTCAGTCCTGTAATAATTCAAGGAAGTGTATTACTCTTATTGAAACCTTGCTGAAGATATTTAGAAGAAGCCCCAGATTAGGCAGTATTAGATAACCATCCGATTTCTCCAACCTTATTCATACCCTACCCTTAAAGCTCTACATGGATTTGATCCGCCTACACCAGGATTGATGACATGGAATCAACCTTCTCCCTCCATATTGCCACTATAATTTTGGCAACCTTGGGCGCCCCATAAGAAGAAATTTGGTGGTCCCCTGCTATGCTTTAATGGGAATGAAGATCAACATCGCCATCATTCTGGAAAGGATCTTGCACCCCATATGGACCTTGTTGATAAAAGGAAAGAAAGAAGAATGGCATCCCAAAGCTTTATTCTTTCCTTGTGATCCCTCGCCTCCAATTGGAACCATATATTGCTGCTACCATTTTGGTCGAATCAAATGAATGGAAGAAGATTCTTTGCTCTATAATTCTACCATATTTTGTAATCCCTATCATTTATTCTCTAATTATTAAACTTACCTTTAATGGCATGAGAGGTCTATAAAACACTTCTCTTGAAAGGATAAAAAATAGAATATGAATATACAAAATTTTTTTTTTTTAAGTTTTATTTTCATTGCCCTGAGTAATTGATCCTCCGTGAGGGAGTTAGGCATAAGGCCGAATTTCCGTTGCTTTAAACAATTGATCCTCCGTGAGGAGTTAAGCGTGAGGCTGAATTTTCGTTGCCTTGAGCAATTGATCCTCTGTGAGAGTTAGGCATGAGGCCGAAGTGTTCTTACTACCAAACCTTAGTCTAATCCATTTTCTCTACCAAGCTCCACCAAAGAAACCCTAATCCTCATACCCCCTAAATTCTAGGTATCCATATGTGGAACCATAACCACCGCCCTTCCTTCATCCAAAAAACCACTGCCCCTCTCCTGCTTTATTTTTATAACCACCACCCTCCCTTCATCCCAAAACCATCACCCCTCTTTTGAGTTTTTTTCAAGGCCGCCGCTCTCTCTCTTCAAAGCCGTCACCCCTCTCTGGATTCATCTCCAAAGCCGAGGATGCCTTCTTTGCCTTTGAATTGAGATAAGGAGCCTCACATGGAAGATAGTTTTCTTATCCAGAAATCCTGCCCACTAGCGAAGATCTCTACCAATATTAGGAGCACATCATCGTCGAGTAAATCAACATTTTTCTTACTCTGTGATTTTGATTATGTGAAAGTTCATGAGCATGTCTTCCCTGGAATTGCTCAATTTCAGACTTTCCTAGTAGCTTCTTTATTTTTCTAAAAGTTCTGTTCTGAACCATTACTTTCTACATCACATAATCTTTCTCTTACTCTTTCTCTTATTTTTGGGTGAATTAGCCATCTTCTAAAATACTTAAAAAATTAATTTTCATCACTTCATTGATTGCATAATCACCCCTTGCCCTTGTGCTGCATCATTCTTGATTGTTGCTCTACAACTTTCAGCCTATTCAAACATCGGGTGTCATTACTAGATGGCAAATTTGATTAGTATTGGAAAGTGTTTTAGTGCTACCGGCTTAGTGTTCGAACCTATGGATCACACACCATAGGGGATTCTGTCTGACTTGATGATTGAGAAACTAAATGTTAGTAAATTAATTAAAGGATTAAATTGGCAATATGATTGCTGTCTAGCTCAATTTGATTGAGCTATAAAAATCTGGGTCAAATCAAATAGGATTTGGTTTGGGCTTAATTTAGGTAAGCCTAATGTTAACATCCTTACCCATTTAAATTCAAATTATGAATTTAAAATTTAAACTAATTTTTAATTTCAAGTTTGAATTTTGAATTCAAATTTTAAATTTGAATTTAAAATGGATGTTAATGACCTCTTCCTAGTTACCCCTCATTCCTTATCTTTCTCTCCTTTTTTAAAATTTAAAATGGATGTTAATGACCTCTCCCTAGTTATCCCTCGTCCTTATTCCTTCCTTTTTTTTCTCTCTATGGTTTCCATTTTTGTGGGGCTGATGATGAGCTTTAAAAGGGATGACTTTTAGCTAAAATGAAAGAAAACGATTTCTTCCTAATCTTCCACCCCTTTTCTCTCCTGGTTTCTATTTTTATAGGACTAGTGATTGGCATTAAAAAGGGCTGTTTTTGGTTGAAAAAGAAGATGAAGGATTTATTCCTTATCTTCGACCCCTGTTCTCTCCATGGTTTTTATTTTTATGGGATTGGTGATTGGCGTTAAAAGGAACGATTTTTGGTTGAGAAAGAAGATGAAGGATTTTTTCTTATCTTCCAACCTTTTTTCTCTCCACCATTTTCATTTTATGGGAATGATGATTGACATTAAAAAGGGGGCATTTTTGGCTAGAAACATTTGGAAGAGAAAAAGGTGGGGAGATGAGAAGTTTTTAGGATAAAAGGATTTGGCTATAAAGCTAGGAGAAAAAGGTTTTCTCCACAAGAAATCTTCTCTATCAAATTTGATCCTCCATGTTCTTTTACAACTCAAGAGCACCTTGGTGTTAAAAAGAAGAAATATTATCATTGAAGCCTTGGAGAGGAGCTAGCACTCCGAAGAGGCTGGTCAGGACTAGAACCCCATTGTGGATCATTTGTAGAGGCATACCTTTGTGTGGCTTTAGAAGTACTATCTACCATCGCTTTTTATTGCTGCAAGAGTGTTAAGCATCCAAAGGTAAAAGATTTTATAGTTACCTGGTGACTTAGATATGATCTAAGCACTAGGCCATAAACATAGATATGATCTATGTTATTTGTATTTACACAGATTTGATCTATATACTTTTTTTTATACTTTTATATATAATTTTTATATCTTGATCCTATTGTAGGCTGATATTGGATTAGATCCAATATCTTATTGCTTTCGTTGCTTATGTATTTTAAAAATTTTTAAATGCATACCTGTAGCTACAAATAGATTAACTAACAATGATATCAAGCTTGGTTTGTGCTCTTAGTTTTGTCGTGCTCTACTCTGGGATGGTCCAATAGGGGAGGCTACTATTAGTATACCGGATCATTGTACCCAACGAGCATTTGGTAGGAATATCAGGGACGCACCAATGTAGAAGGCTACTAGTTGTACCTTGGTGCATGGTGCCCAACTACCTATGACTAGTAAGAGCACAAGGCTGATTTGGTTGTACTTGGATTTGGACTCATCAAGCCGTCGATCATAGGAGAGAAGTTGGGTTTAAAGACCCTTTCTTCCATTCAATGGGGTTCCTATGGTGTGTAGGGGTGCCACTTATGTCATGACCCATGAAGAAGAAAAGTGAAAGAATATAGATTAAAACTATTTTAATCTTATTTTTGGATGGTATGATCATAAATTATTTTAATTTTTGTAAAAATTATTTTACATGTTAAATTGAAATTGTTTCAATTTAAAAGTTTGTTGAATTTACTTAAAAAATTAAATTATCTTAAATGATAAAGAGATCTAGAAATAAGATTTAAAGATCTTAAGTCATTTGCATAAGCTTTAAGGGTCATGGGTTAACTTAAGTTAGATCCTTAATTGGGTTAGACCTATGTTTAGATTAATTAGACTAAAAAGAGAACTTAAATCTAATCAAAAGTTGAGTTAGGTTACCTTCTTTTTAGATCTCTCTAATTAGTTAGATTGATCAGTCCATAAATCTAAATGGATCTAATTTGTGTCTAAGATATGTCACATATTAAAGTGAAACCCTCTAAATTATTAGGTCCTTAAAAGATAAAGTTATGGGGATAACTAAGTCTTAGCCTTCATTAATTGGATGATAATGGGTCCAGTAGTTAGGTGATCATCGGCAAACCCAAAGGTTGGATGTTCATCAGGCTATTAGAATTGTCAATCCTAATATGCTGACTTAATGCGACTCTCTTAACAGTGGTCAGGTGGGCCGGCCAAAGTCAGCTTGACTATTCATTGGTTAGAAGCATTGACTTTTATCATGTTAATGGTTGGACCTAACCAGAACCTTTAATAGGAGGCCCAAAGCCAATTGAAGTGCACCCTAGGGCAAAATTAATTACTAGACGTTACTTGGAGAAGTAATCAGTTAAAGAACCTACTTTAGATTCACATGGGTGGGCCGGCCAAAGTCAGGTTCATGTATTATCTATTGAACTCTAGTACCCACTAATGGATTCAAAGTAATTCATTGGATTGAAGGTAGAGGTTGCCAGTCTAAATAAAATAGTGGGAGAGCCTTTAGACTAAAGTCCATGTCTTTAGGATAATAATTCATATACAATAATAGATTTTTAGTTTTTCCTTTCAGATAATGTCTACCAACTTGTTGCTCAGATCGTTGCTTGATAATGAAAAAAACTTATGGGTCCAAACTTTGATAGCTGGTATCGAAGGCTCGAGATTGTCCTGGAGCATGAACGGATCCTTTATGTGATAACGGATCCAGCACCTAAAGTCTCTGCTCCTAATGCTTGAGGTTCAGTCAGAGATACTTATCAGAAGTAGCTCTCTATTGGACCACTATCTGATGCGTATACTAGCAGCGATGAATGACGAGTTCAGTCGTAAATTTGAGGAAGCCAAGCCAGAGAAAATTCTTTAAAAGTTAAAGGAATCCTTTGGCACACCAGACGATGTTGAGAGGTACAAGGTCTCCTGTACCATCTACAACGTGCAGATGGGTGATGGAGCCTCGTCACTAATCATGTATTATATATGATTGAGATGATTGGGCAAACTCATGTTCCTTGCATGAACAGCTTGGGAAAGATACAATACTGAACTCCCTGCCCCCTTCCTATCTTGACTTTCTCGATCATTATAGAATGCATAGACCTATAGTAAACTACCATGGTCTACTTGGTTTACTGCAGACTTATGAGAAAGATCACCAGCTCAATAAAGGGTGATAAATTTAGTGGAGGTTCTTTGGGAGGTCATCATCCCTTTAAGAAAGGAAAAAAAAAAAAAAAATAAAAGGAATATGGTGCAACATGCTGGGGCCAGTCAGACCAAAAAGGTTTTGGCTGATCAAAGTATAGCAGAGTGCTTCTTTTGCAAGAAGCAACGTCATTAGAAGAGGAACTGTCCTCTTTATATTGCATCCCTTGATCCAAACAGGCCCAAGAAGAGGAAGCAGCAAGGAAATGCTGAACAAGGTATTTATATGATAATGCCTTGTAGTTTCTCTATCTATGATACTACTAATTAGGTATTGGATACCAAAAGTCCAATTCACATATGTGATTCTTTGCAGGACTTCAAGTTAGTAGAAGATTCAAGGACAGTGAGAGATTCTTAAACATAGGAAATAGAAGCCAAGTTCCAGTCCGGCGTTGGGAGTCGTCAAACTTATTTTTTAGTCTTGTACAATCATTTTAAATGAATGTCATTATTGTCCAACTTTATTTTAAATGTCATTTCTGTAGGCCAATTGGCCATGTCTGGTTATGAACTATCAATAAAGAATGACATTTGCAAAATCATTATGAATGGTTCTGTTGTGATGAATGGATATATGAGTAATGGCATATATGTGCTATCACAACCTGTTAGTGTAATGTATACATCTAACAAATGCCCTAGGATAAACATATAAGTAATGCTTACCTTTGGCACTACCGGCTAGATCATATTAACAAGAACAGGATAAATAGGTTTAGACAAGAAGGTCTACTTGAGGTTAATGATTTTGAATCATTACCAATCTATGAATCTTGTCTTATGGGTAAAATGACCAAATTATCTTTTGGTGGAAAAGGTGAACGGGCCAAAATTCTAAGTCTGGTATATACTGATGTATGCGAACCTATGAATGTAGTGCAAGGGGTGAGTATAATTATTTTATTACATTTACAGATGATCTTTCGAGATATGGTATATATTCTTGATGAAACATAAGTCTGAATCATTTGAAAAGTTCGAACGATATTGTAATGAAATAAAAAAACAAACTAAAAAGTTTATCAAAACCCTTCGATTAGATCGAGGTGGTGAATATCTTTCCAGTGAGTTTTTACATATCTTGAGGAGAATGGAATTCTCTCTCAATAGACACCTCCAGGACACCTCAGTTAAATGGAGTGTCTGAAAGAGAAATCAAACCTTGTTAGACATGGTTTGGTTCATGATGGGCTTTGCTTCTCTGCCGATCTCCTTTTAGGGTTATGCTTTAGAGTTAGCTTGTTACCTTTTAAATAGGGTTTCAAGTAAGTCCATTAACAAAATACCATATGAGATATGGATTGGGCATAAGCTGATACTCTCATACCTTCGGGTCGGGGCTACCCAGCTTATGTTAAACGTTTGGAAATAGATAAGCTTGGACCTAGGTCTGACCAGTGCCTATTTGTAGGATATCCAAAAGAGTCCAAGGGATACTACTTTTACTTGCCTGAAGAATAAAAGTTGTTCATCAGTCTTAGGGCTATCTTTTTAAAAAGGAATTCCTTGGTGAAGGAACTAGAGCTACTAAGGTTGAACTTAGTGAAGTTCAATAAGGAGAAAAACCAACACACTTAAGAGACAATATAGAAGTGAATTTGATTAATCAAACTCAGAGCCCATACAAGAACCATTAAAGAGATCTAGTAGGGTACTACGTCAACCGAACAGATACTATGGTTTCTTGGTTCGAACGACGATCCTATTGAGCTCGATGAGAACAATGAGGATCCGATCACCTATATAGATGCAATGTAGAGGTTTGACTTTAAAAAATAGTCAGAAGCCATGAAATCCAAAATAAAGTCTATGAAAATCAATAATGTATGGACATTGATTGATCCACCCAAGGAGATAAAACCCATTGGGTGCAAATAGATTTTCAAAAGGAAAAGAGGCGCAGATGGATAGGTAGAGACCTATAAAGCATGTCTAATTGCTAAGGGGTATCGTCAATGTTATGGTATAAACTATGATGAACATTTTCTCCTGTGGAAATGCTCAAATCCATTTGGATTATGCTTGCTTTAGTAGTACACTTTGATTATGAAATCTGGCAAATGGATGTCCGAACAACTTTTCTGAATGGTGAACTAGAAGAGAAGGTGTATATATACAACTGAAGGGTTCACATCCATAGATGAGTCAAAAGTGTACAAGCTTCAAAGATCCATTTATGGATTGAAGCAGGCATCTCAGAGTTGGAACATGCATTTTGATAAATGCATCAAGACGTATGGTTTCGTTAGGAACAAGAAGAACCTTGCATTTATAAATGGGCTAATGGTTCTATGATTGTATTCCTTATATTGTATGTAGATGACATTCTCTTAATCGGGAATGACATCTCAGCACTACAGGGAATAAAGGTCTGGTTGTCATCTCAGTTTTCTATGAAAGACTTGGGTGAAGCCTCTTTATACTTGGTATGAAAATCTATAGAGATAGATCTAGGGCTTCTGAGATTATCCCAATCTATGTACATAGACACTGTGTTGAAACTGTTCAGCATGAAGAATTCCAAGAAAGGCTATCTCCCAATAGGCCATAGAATTTCTCTCTCCAAAATGGATTATGATAACTCTTGAGAGAGAGAGCGTATGAGTAGGATTCTATATGCTTCGACAGTGGGTTCTACATGTACGCCATGCATGTACTAGACCAGACGTGGCATATTCACTAGGGGTAGTGAGCAAATACCAGTCTGACCCAGGAAGCTCATTGGAAAGTAGTGAAAACTATCCTTCTTAAGTATTTACAAAATGCTAAGGACCAATGGCTAATTTATGGAGAACCTGACTTAAAACTTATGGGGTATACTGACTCCAGTTTTCAGTCAGATAGGGATGACAGCAAGAGTATGTCAAGGTTTATTTTTATCCTAAATGGAGAAGTGATCTGCTGGAAAAGTTTTAAGCAGCACACTATGGCGACTCAATTTGCAAGCAAAATATATTGCAGCATCGGATACAGCAAAGGAAGTTGTATAATTGCAAAAGTTTCTCGATGAGCTTGGAGTGGCATCCTCCCTGGATTGTTCGGTTCCACTATATTGTGATAACACTAGAGCCATTGCTCAAGCCAAAGAGCTAAAGTCCCATCAGCGCACCAAACATATTTTGCACCGCTATCATCTTGTGCAGAAATTATGAAGCGAGGTGACATCGACCTTCAAAAGATCGATGGAAAAGAGAACCTAGCCGAACCATTCACTAAAGCTCTCAGAATCAGAGAATTTGATTACCATAAATGGAAGATGGGTATTAGATACTATTCTGATTGACTTTAGTCAAAGTGAGAGTTATTGGGAATTGTGTCTTAAAGCCAATCAACTAACATGTAGATGATTATACAAGTTATAAATATATATGAATTATTAATCAATAAAATATTTATTTGATAGTTTCATATTGTATCTTCCTGAAATAAATTCTTTTGTGATGGAGTCTTAGAACCATAATCGATTCAATAAAGAGAGTGTTTATTGAGTGGTTCTTAAAATAGTCACGACCAAATGATATATAGTTATAAATACTATGTATCAGTATAGGTAGTTGTATGTCATATGGGTTGGTTATCCTCTTTACCAAAGAGTGTGGTGACACTAGTATGACATGGTGAGGTGTATGACATCTCACTAACGTGATCAATTTGCGGAATACTCTTCTGCCAAGAGGTGTTCATGAAGAGATATGGATATAAGTGTCTCTCTGACCTGAGATCACCATGGTAGCTTGTAAGCAACCTACTATACTTTGATGCTGAGCTACATAGATTTTTAATCCAGTGACAGAAGGTTTCTGGGTGTAGTAAAGTAGTTATGGAGCAGTGAGCGGATCAAGATGGGATTGACCCCTCCAAATAGTTTGGAATAAATGTCTCATTGTGTTTCTATTTAGCAAAACCTTGGCCAGGGTAATCTTTGTGAGAAGTCACAGGACTTGTGAAGTTGAGACACTTTATGGATGAGCTAATTAAGGGTTTGCAGTTAAACCCTAAGTCATCTTGAGCATTGAGAGTCAAAGGGATGAATTATATGGTAACCATATGCCAAAGGTTTTTTTGATTGTTGCTCTGCAACCTTCGGCCTATCCGAACGTCGAGTATCATTGCTAGATGGCAACTTCGATTAGTATTGGAAGTGTTTCAGTGCTATCGGCTTAGTATTTGAACCTATGGGATTACACACCATAGAAAATTTTGCCTAACTTGATGATTGAGAAATTAATGCTAGTAAATTAATTAGAGAATTAAATTAGCAATACGATTGCTAGTTAGCTCAATTTGATTGAGCTATGAAAATATGAGTCAAATCAAATAGGATTTGGTTTGAGCTCAATTTAGGTAAGCCTAATGTTAACATCCTTACCCGTTTAAATTCAAATTATGAATTTAAATTTCAAACTAATTTTTAATTTCAAGTTTGAATTTTGAATTCAAATTTTAAATTTGAATTTAAAATGGATGTTAATAACCTCTCCCTAATTACCCCTCATTCCTTATCTTCCTTTCCTTTTTTTCTCTCTATGGTTTCCATTTTTGTGGGGCTGATGATGAGCTTTAAAAGGGATGACTTTAGCTGAAAAGGAAAAGAAATGATTCTTCCTAATCTTCCACCCCTTTTTCTCTTATGATATTCATTTTTATGGGACCAGTGATTGGTGTTAAAAGGGATGTTTTTGGTTGAAAAAGAAGATGAAGGATTTATTCCTTATCTTCACCTCTTTTCTCTCCACGGTTTCCATTTTTATGGGACTGGTGATTGGCGGGGCAATTTTTGGTTGAAAAAGAAGATAAAGGATTTCTTCCTTATCTTCCAACCTTTTTTCTCTCCACCTTTTCATTTTATGGGCCTAGTGATTGACATTAAAAAGGGGGAATTTTTGGCTAGAAACGTTGGAAAAGGAAAAGATGAGAGATGAGAAGTTTTAAGGATAAAAGGGATTCTGGCTATAAAGCTAGGAGAAAAAGGTTTTCTCTACAAGAAATCTTCTCTATCAAATTTGATCCTCCATGTTCTTTTACAATTCCAAGAGCACCTTGGTGTTAAAAGAAAAAATCTTATCGTCGAAGCCTTGGAGAGGAGCTAGCACTCTAAAGAGGCTGATCAGGACCAGAACCCCATTTGGATCACCTATTGAGGCCATACACCTTTGTGTGGCTTGCAGAAGTACTACCTACACCTTCTTTTATTGTTGCAAGAGTTGTTAAGTATCCAAAGGTAAAAGATTTTATAGTTACTGATGACTTAGATATGATCTAAGCACTAGGCCACAAACATAGATATGATCTATGTTATTTATATTTACACAGATTTGATCTGTGTACTTTTCTTTTATACCTTTATATATAATTTTTATATCTTGATCCTTGTTGTAGACTGATATTGGATTAGATCCAATATCTTATTGCTTCCATTGCTTATGTATTTTAAAAAAATTTAAAATGCATACCTATTGCCTATAAATAGATTAACTAACACCCAACAGCAACAAGAGCTTCTGCTTCTCCTTTAGTTGCTGCTCAAGTTAGCCATTTTTCATCCAATGGGAGATCACCCTAGCAGGAGACTCACTACCGTCATGCCTTTCTAAAGCTCATCAGCAAAAGCAAGCACAATCTCATTAGCAAGAGCATCTTGGGCTCCGTTCTGGGTGCATCTCGGGCTCTCGAGTCTGATTCCTTGCTTTCAGACTGCCTCTCCCTAGATTCAGATCCAGATCCAGGTGGCTGACACCCGTCCGCTCCTAGTCTCCAAGCGACCAACTTTGAGTCTTCTGCCAATGCCAGCCTCGGTAACTGACTTCGTGTCTTTTGTTGATGCCAGTGTTGGCTACCGACTCCAGCATCAGTCCAATCGATGCCAGCCCCGATGCCAATGCTAGCCTTAACACCGACTCCCTCAGCTACCTACTGCCATTGGCTTCAACTCCATGTAGTTAGCACCGACTCTACAGATGGACTCGACACTAACTCCCTTAGCCTGGAGGCCCTCAACCATGATCGACTCCATCCTGGATCTATGCCGACGCCAGCCTTGGCTGCCAATGATAGCCTCAGATCCATGCCGACTCCAGCCTCGGTCGCTACGCCAGCGTTGGCTGTCGACTCTAGTGTCGGTCCTGCCGACGCCAGCCCTGGCTATCCCAGCAACCAGCTCTCAATTCCATCTCTTGCTCTTGGTCTTCCTCGACGGCCGCAACTGCTTTCAAACTCAGTTTTGGACAGCTTTAGACGATGACTCCACAACTCCCGTAACTAGACAATTGAAAGGAGTAAGTTGAGTCAGGGACCGAGGAGGAGAAGAGAGAGTTCTGTGGGGTCCCGGCTCAGTCCCATCTCCAAACAGTGGCCTCGACTTTCGGCTGCTCCCAGTTACTCTCGGACAGCCCGCCTTCGTCCTAAACTCCTAGCCAGCTATCCTGACTCCATCTTCCGGATGGTCCCGACTCCATGGACTCGACTCTGTCTCCTATTTTGCCGACTCCATATCGGTCCTGTCGACGTCAGACTGGCCACCTTGGGTCACACGGAAGCTCCCGACCTTTTCTCTCAGCACTCGGTTGCCACTAGCGATTCGGGCTTTAGCCCCAACTCCATTCTCCTAGCTGTTCCCAGCAGCAACCTGTCGGACTCCAGCCCCCTGGCACCAGCTAGCCTTAGAGAGTAGAATATGCACCTCCCTTGTAGTTCAACGAGGGAAGCATAATAGTGCCATGCAATCATATCCCATGCAGTGGAGGACACTCTCAGGAGAGCATGAAGCGTTGCAAAGGAATATGGTACCTCCTTCATAGCCCAAAGAGGAGGCATGAATAGTGCCATTGCAGGAGCATTATTCTGTGGCCCTCTTCGTTCTCGGCTACAGCTTTGTCCCTGCTCTCGACCACTTTCGAAGTGACGAGGACTTCTAACTCTAGCTACCAGTTCGTACGAGGGGGCCACATTGCAGGGCCCATCTGCCTGGCTCCATCATCTCACTACTGTCCGTATAAGACAACAAAAGAATGACATGGGAGACACATCTGGCAAATGCCGTAATAGCTGCCAACAGCCTACAGCAACCGTCCAAATCAAGTGGCCATCCATATTTGATAGGACATGGCCTACACCTTTGACGTGCCACTAAGAAGTAAGCCTTACTGTTGCTGCCCCTATCATAAATGCTTTGACAAGTGATCATGCCCCACGATTGACAGACTTCAAGCATCAATAAAATGGGCAAGGTGCTCAGGCTGTCAAACGATTATATCAACAAAAGAGTCTAAATGTGCTGACAGTCAACCTATTATATAGTGCCTCTAATAAAATAATCAGTCATTCTAAGAAATATCAACTAGCTCTGTGGGGCTCACCAATGTCTAACAAATGATCATCCCTTACCTCAAGTGCTCAACTTCAAATTGGTGAGAGAGGAGACATATAAATCTGATTCGAACTAGAAAATACAAGCTCACTGTGAATCATTTGCTAGCAAGTGGATCAACATTAGCCATCAAAAGTCAGAATTAGTAGGACGAATCCTATGAGAGGAAAGCCAAATAGAAATGCTTACCAGTGCCTAATGTAGAAGGAAATAAAAGATAAAAAAGGCATTTGTATACCTTGTGCACTCGTTCTCAAATGGTAAATCCCATGTTGTTCTTTCATCTTCTGCCTCATTTGAAATCAAATCTTGACCCATAAAATTAGCTGCTTTATCTATAGTGCTATTCTCTTTATTTTTCTCTATTTTATTTATTTTATTTTATGAGGCGTAGGGGCAGGGGTTTCTGTTAGTGTGTGCTCTAGATCCAATTGGATTAGATGCTAGTTTATACACATTTCTTTATGAATGCAAATCAAATTTATTGGTTTCTTTATCTATCCGGGTGTGTTATATAGATATATTAGATATATTTAACTGTGAGATAAAGTCCAAAAGAATGCGAACTGTGCATATGAAATTTGTAATAGAGATTATAAATTGTGAGATCCAAAATTGCACATTATGGTTCGATTCTTTAAACTTTCCTAGTCGATGCATAGATAGGATTGGACACTGTCGAACACCAATAGACTAGCACACATTGCATATCTTCACCTTGTGGTGAGCAGCGATCTTACAAGCTAAAGTATGAAGATACTTGGATAAGGTGTGTGGATGTTCGTTATTGTAACGATGCATTGGATGACCCACACAGAGATCCCATATGATATTCTATATAGTGTCGATGGTTGATCTCCGATGACGGTGGTGCGAGTGATCCTTTGACTTGAGATCTTCATTGCACCTCATATATGGAATGTCATGCTTTGACGACATGTAAACGTCGCTCTAGCCATGGGTGGCAAATATGGTGTTGATTAGGTATGATATGAAGCACATGAAGGTGGTGTTTGATCAAGACAGGATTCGTCTCCCTTGATAGAAATGGTTATATCCCACGGCCACTTGATGGATTAAATTGACTGTTAAATCCTTGCAAGGTTGAGTTGGAATTCGAAATAGTTTCAAAGTTCTAATTCATATGAGTCAATTTTTCTAAGATCAAATAAATAAAGATCAATTACATGGTTGACACATTTCATACCACTGATTGATCTGGGATATATGACGAAGGGATTGAATCGTACGGTAACCGTTCATGGACAGGTGTTGATGACCACGTCAACAAACCCTTAACACTTGGGTGGTCATGATGCTTTGCTAGAGGCCGCTCATGATCTATAATCATGGATTCTTTGACTTAATCAAAGAGTTGATTTGGTTAAAGAATTGACTTGGACAAGGTGTTGATCAAGTCATCCTTAGGGTCAATATGAGGGATATGATTATTGCCAACGTGTCAAGGGATCTAATGGGTCACACGCATTAAGAATATTTTGGATGAAGTTAAAATGGGAATTAAGTTGGACTTAATTCAAATTAGATGACCAATTAATTAGGATTGGGTTTGACTCAATCTTAATGAGAAAACATGAAATTGATGAATAGGATTCATCATAGAGAAAAGAATTTTGTGTTCAAGAGAGAGACCTTTTGTACATGTGATATACATATGAAATCCATTAATTAGGCTTGATCCATGTGATGGATGGCTTAGATTAATTGAGATTAATAATATGGTATTTAATTGGATCCATATGATGGCATGATTTGATTCATGAAAACCCAATTGAGCCGAAGGCTGAGATCGTGCCACGTGGAGGATGGATCCATGCCCATGTGATGGACATGACCCATCTCCACATCATGGAGGAGGGAACCCATGATTTGGGGCATTGGTTTCATAGATAACCAATTTCCTATTTTTTAGGGATGTGGTTTGGTGGTTGTAATCCTAACATTATCATGATAACAAATATCCTAAATTTGTTAGGATAATTTGTTATTAACTTGATATGGTTGAATGGTTAGGTAGTTGTAACAAAATCTCCCTTTTATGGAACCACACAACCTCCTTTTCATGTATAAAAAGGAGAGAGATACCCCCTTCGAGAGACATGCCTAACTCCTCCTTTTTTCTCTCTTTTGGATGCCTAACACTCACTTTCTCTCTCTAAAATGTTCTTTCTCTTTCTAGGACGTCCCTCTCTCTCTTGAAGGTTGAAAGTTCCTCTCTCTCTCGTCCCTCTTTCTGGGTTATTGAAGGAAGGATTTTTCTCTTGGTTGATCAAGATTTGATCTTGATCAAGAAATCTTTCTTTCTTGATTGATCAAGATTTGATCTTGATCAAGAAATTATTTTCTTTGATAGATCAAGATTTGATCTTGATCAAGAAATATTTTCTCTTGATTGATCAAGATTTGATCTTGATCAAGGAATTGTTCTTCCTTGATTTGAGAAATCAATTGAAAAGAAAAGAGGCACTAGCACCCTCGCAAGAAGGTTATCATCCAATCCTGAGAGGACATCATCCAAAGATCTTCGCATGGATCACCATTAGAGGTCAGACACGTGGACGGCTAGTGGTAAATCATTTACCGGCTTCATCAGGCTTCATCCCCAATAAAGAACACAGGTATGATCTATTATTAAATCATGTGTTATTTTTTGTTAACTGAATTTGTTTCCCGAAGATCTTGGGCTTTGGCAATTAAATTTATATTTATTTTTATCTTCCGCTGCGTATATATGAATTTGATTCATATAAAATATACGTAATTTCCTACAGTTTCCTCCCACAAAAATAGAGGCCTTCACAAGTGGTCAGCTATCGCAACTTAATGGAATAGGGAGGTGCTAAGGAGAAATGAGAGGAGTTTGTGGGGTGAAAAGAGAGAAATATGACCCTAGCTTGGCAATCAAAGTATCTGCCATAGTGCCAACCATCCCACGGTGGCTTAGAGAATCAACTAACGACTAAAAAGGTGGATGATATTCATCATCTATTGAAGATAATTATAAACTCTTCTAAAACCAACATTTAATTGTTTCATCACCTCTTCACTTATAATACTAACTCTATGTTTGAGGTGATCTTGATCACCTAGAATGTGAACAAGCAACAATGACGATGAGGTGCATCACCTTTATAGAAATTTCTTCAAAACAGCCTCAATTGGCTTGAATTAACTCGAGTACCAATTTCCATATTAGGGCCATAGTTTAGACATTGGGTGCAATTTTCAAGACTCATGCTAGATCCAACACTTCAATGACTTGGTTGCACATCTAGTTGATTGTATTCATAAAAATTTAGACCCGATTAGTGGTTGGGTGCTAACAATCACTACAATAAATCTTGGTTGTAGCGACTCTTTTTTTTTCGATGCTAAGAGTGAGCATCGAAAATTCCGCAATGTGCTGATGCTTTTACAATGCTGGGTGGAAGCATTGGCATTGACCTCCCCTTCCCAAACTTGCTCTACCCCGAACTCCGCTCTCCCTCTGCCCTCCTAATCTCCCCCGAACTCGATCCGCTCTCCCTCTGCCCTCCCGATCTCCCCCCCGAAGACTCCCCGATCGCCATCTCGTCTCGCGATCTCCTATGTGCTTGGCCCCTCCCCCCGATCTCACAATCTCTGCTCTACCATCTCCGATCTCTGAACTTTTAGACCTCCTGATGGCGATCTCTATCCCTAACCACCACCACCCCATCTCTGCTAATCTCACGATCTCCTCTGCTTTCTCATGATCTCCACTCTGCCCTAGACCTTCTCGATCTTCGCTCTGCCCTAGACCTTCCCGATCTTCGCTCTGCCCATGATTTACCGTCTACCATCTGCATGCACTCTTCCCAATCTCCACACTGCCACCGACCTCTACTACTGACTTTGCCATCATCAATGTGGACACCGGCCACCTCCGCCACCCGTCCTCCATCGCTTCAGGCCATAATCATCAGGGTCAATAGCATTCTACTAAAAATTATGGTTTAGGTTTTGATGAATTAGTTTATATTGGTATAGCTGCCATTGAAAATTAGTGGTTGTGTTCTAGTTATTTTAATCTTTGTTTTTCGCATGGATTTCGTCGTTATTATTCTTTCTGTTGATTTGCTTAAATTATATGGTGCTATTTTGGTTGGTTTGATGGTAGATGGGAGTGATAATATGATGTATGAATTGGGTTAATTATGCAGCACTTTTGTTACTAAATCAAACGACACCTTTTGCTTTAAACGATAAAAATAAATCAATGAGTTCACATTTTTGTGTTTTTGGCATTTGGTTGATGGAAATCAATAATTTATTTATTTATTTTGGTCTTTTTGTTTCAAGATTTGATAAATCTGGTTGTTTTTAGTTTTAAATCACATTGTTTGTTGGATGGTGTTTGAGTTGGTGGTTTAATTTAATGGAATGATGTTTTATCTTTCGGCTTGGCTTTTGTCATATGTTTTTGTTGGGGTTTCCATGCACGCCTAATAGTGCAGTGAAAGCGTATGAATTTATAAATTTCTTAATAAAATATATTTGCATGAAACCCTTAATAGTTAAGATCTCCTTAATGGTAGCAATCAAATGAATAAATAGTAAATGTAGAATAAGAAGAATACCTGCAACGCTAAATTCAATATGTTGAAATATCCATAAGGTGCCCAAGTATTTACCCTCCAACATTGATCCACACAGGAACTGGATTCAAGACTCTAGTTCCTTCAAAACTTTGATCATTGATGCTTTAATCCTTCTAAAGGATTTGATTAGCTTGCATTCTTTTCCTTCTAATTTTCTTTCTCTTATAAAATCCTTCAAAGCCTCTTGTCCTAAATAAGACCTCCTTGTCTTGGTTTAGGACAAGACAACCTTTTGTCCTAAAAGGACCTTCTTATCTTGGTTTAGGACAAGATAACATAATGTCCTGAAGAAGATCTCCTTGTCTTGGTCCAGGACAAGACCTAAAAGAGAAATTAAGAAGAGATGGAAGTTTATTTCTCTTAGATGGATTTTATGCATCATGAACCACAGGAGGCCTTCCTATTTATAAGAGGCGAAGGGATGCAGATGCATCCCATCCATACACCTCATCTTGCCTCATCATGATGAGGCACTACGGAGAGAGCGGAAAGACGTATCTTCTCAAAAGACTTATTCGATAAGCCTTATCCATGCCCTTCTCACGTTGATAATCTCTCACACTTATTTCATGATAATGTTCAAAATAAGACACGATCCAATATAATGGTCCAGATTAAGACATCATCTAATGGTCTAGATTAAGACATCATTCAATGATCCATATTAAGACACCACCATCCAATGGTTCAAATCGAGCCACTGACCAACGATCCAGATCCATTATCCAAAGAGCCATCCAATGGTCCAATAATGCTAATTGAATTCCAACTCTTGGCCAACCCATATTAGGTATGATCTAATCATATTAGATTAACCTAGTACAAGAATCAGATTTGAATCTAATTCAAATCTAGAGCTAGGGTTTGCAGCACGTGCTAGCATGTCTATCCTGCAAACATGATCTAATCCAATTATATCCTTGATCAGTTTTTTGTGTGTGACCCATTGGGTTCCACATCTAGCTAGTAGTAGGTATGGGTACAAGTTGACCTATCATGATTAGAACATTTCTAATCCTTATAGGTCTAATCAATGCGATCCCAAACTTGACAATTAGAATCCTTTCTAATTATTGATCAAATCAAACTCATTAATCCAATCAATCTACAAGACAAGATTGATGTTTAGCAATATATCATATCTACCTGAAAGATATGAAATTTGATGGATATACCAAATATACCCTTCAGTGGTAAGTTATCATGCAATTCAATCCTTCAATCATGTTGCACTCTGAATAATTATATAAGTATAGATCAATGTCAAACTCAATTATTTATTCATGTCTCTCTTAATCTTCTAATGATGATAATTCAATTAATGAAAGATTAGAAACTCTTTCTAATTTTTTTTTCTGCTTTATCAAAACTTTCTGAATCATCATAAGATTAGAGCAAGTAGAATATAGGCTTCTCTTACTAGAAATGATTGATTCTTTGTTGATCTACTCAATCTTTGTACACAATCTACCACATCCAAAATACCTTGTACGCAACTTAATGTCATGAATGAGTGTAAACCAAAATATGTATTTATATGTACAAGATACTATAGTGATCTCAGGTCTAAGGATCACTTGCACAACTCCCACTTAAAGAATCATCTTTTGACAAATAAGTAAGCATCCATAAGATATTCTTTGGTAGGTCAATTCAGTGAACTCATTCCTCTAATGAGCACCCACATCTTTGTATTAGTGTCTCACACAAGTGATTATGAGATCAATCACCCTCTGCATCGAGCATACATAAGATGTGTCAATCTTTCTAATAGCATTGATCTCCGACTCAATGTACCATCAACTGAGAATGTTTTAGATTAGTGTTTTAGGATTTTAGGTCTCACTGGCATGATCTCATCATAGCCCTAAATCATTATCCTAATCTATGGGATTCATCATAATTATAAGAAGCAGTGAATGATAAAACATAATGCCTTTTATTTATAAGAAAAATATCATGTACATGATTTAGAAGAATAAAAGAAACTCTATCATAATTAATTGTGATTGGCTTTTAGCGCACAACTCTTTCAATTTTTATAATTTGTAGCTAAATATGTGAAGATTTAAATTACTAACTTGATATCTTGATATAAATACTTTTATCTGCTTAGTCTATTGGCTGATAGCTTATTTGAAGTTTACTCTGCCGCTGAAGTCAAGTGATCTAAATTGCTCTTTTTGTTAAACCCAGATCCTGCTCCAAGGTCCAATTATCTTTCAGAAACTCTAATTTTTAGTATTCCTTCTAGCAGGTATATGTACTTCATTATGTTATGAATAATGCTGTTTGATTTTTCCATCGAGACAATATGATGTGCATAAATTATTTGCTTATTTTAAGTATGTGTCTTGTTATGTAAGGGCTTACTAGCTAGCAGAATGTATGATACTGCAAAGGCAATAGTGAATAATCTAATTTTGCTCACTGATGTTTATGGCCATGTGCTATAGTAATCGAAGGTGATGATCTGTTTATGCGTTTATGTTGATCTTGTCCCTTTGTTAGTCACTTATATGAAACTTGCTGAGAATTTAGTACAAAGTTTTTCTATCTAACTGCATTCTATTGCTAGTGTATTTCCTTCTTTTTATTGATGTAATCTTGCTCATTTATATTTGCTATAATGGAATATAGACTTTCAGTACGCTCAGAATTGTATGCAAGTTAACAGCAGATATCAAGAACTCTTGATGTGGGTATGATTTGTTACGTGGAAGTATTGTGCCAGCCTTTAAAAAAATTTACAGGCAAGACATTATAGGCACTGGTTTGCTGGAGACTTATTGGGGGATAAAATCGACATTGCATTATATCTGTGCGAGGCGGCTAAGGCCGACCTCCTCCCTTCGCCTTTCCGGGCTTCCATAGCTCGGCCCATCCGGGCTTTCATAGCTCGGCCCTTCCGGGCTTCCATAGTTCGGCCTTTCCGGGCTTCCATAGCTCGGCCCTTCCGGGCTTCCATAGTTCGGCCTTTCCGGGCTTCCATAGCTCGGCCCTTCCGGGCTTCCCTAGCTCGGCTTCCGGGCTTCCCTAGCTCGGCCCTTCCGGGCTTCCATGGCTCGGCTCCTTCCCGAGCTCTCGTAGCTCGCTTCCCCCGAGTCTACATGACCCGGCTTCATCAAGCGATCCCAACAACCTACCTACCTCCGCGGAACCTGACGCAGGAGAGCCCAGGCTTGCCAGAACGACATCCTAGACAAGGAATCATGTCGAGATGTGGCCTAGAACCTATCATAACTGCCCCAGGTCTACTCGACCAGATCTCAAGACATCAAGGTGCTCTCCCAGTCATCGATCCCCTAACAAACAGGATACGGATTCCACGGCCCCACAGCGGCCTGATTCTATCCACCTCCGTATCCTAACAATCTGAACCTTCCAGAAGACGCTCAAAGTCCAGTGACAGTCTATAAATTGGACACTCCCAGATTCCCTCAGGTACGCATCTTTTTGGGCACACCTGTGCACGCGCTCCCATTGGCACTCTCGCTGCCCTCTCCGGCAGCTCGGTGGTGCTCTTGTCCTCTAGAGCTCTCGATTGGCCATCCTCGGAGAGGTCTTCCGGAGAGATCCACCTCCCCATTATCTGGTTGATCGCCGATTTCTTCTCCACTGACTTGAGCGTCAGAGGGTCTTCCGCGGAGGGCCAACCCCAACGCCTCTCACGCGAGGACTTCTTGTGCAGGTCCTGCCCCTCTTCCCTGGAGATCGACCGCGCCCAAGTCGGAGGACGGATCCCGGCGGCAACAGATTGGCGCTAGAGGAAGGGCCTCAAGTCCCATTAAAACTTGAAAAGAGGAGATAAGGATCTAAATCCGGAGCAGAACCTCTCCAATGGCCAACCGGAGGAGAGCAACCTCGGAAGCCCAAGATCAGGCCGCTTCCCAGAGGCCAGGTCCGATGAGCGGTGTAGCGCCGCAACCACTACCAGTCGAAACCCCGTCACCGCCTGCCATCCCGGTGACCCAGGACCAGTTTGCTTCGCTGGTCCAGCAAGTTCAAACTCTGCCCACCTGGTTTATGAGCGCCTTGCAGCTCCTCCTGCTTCGCACCTTCAGAAGGAGGCAGCGATTCTTCCTCGCCGGCAGCTCCTCCTCTGATACGCATGGATCCACGGATCCCCCACACCGGCCCAGAGGGGACAAGCCGGTCCCACGAGGTAGCCACAATGGACATCCTCCCAGATCTCGGCGAGCCCGGTCTCTCTCACCAGTGACCTCCCACTATGATTCGACGCCGTCTCTGCGATCTTCTCGCCCAGCTCCTCCCCTGACCGGCAAGAGGAGATCCGTCGTCAGATCTAGGAAATGCGACAAGAGCTGGATGCCGCGAAACAGGCCCATCCGCCCCAACCCAAGGAGGAGCAGGGCATCCCTTTCTCTAAGGGGATCATGGAGGAAGTGATTCCCTCCCATGTCAAGTTACCAGCCGTCGAACCCTATCATGGCTCTTCTGACCCGGACGACCATCTCAGCAGCTTCCAGTCAATAATGATGTTCCACAGAGCATCTGATGCGGTCCTCTGCCGCGCCTTCCCCTCCACCCTCAGAGGATCCGCTCGAACCTGGTTCAATGCTTTGAAGCCAGGTTCTATTAATTCATTCGACGAGCTGAGCCACCTTTTATTGGCCAGTTCGTTAGCAGTCGCCGCCACCGATGAAGGTCCGACTCCCTCTCCGAAGTTAAGCAGAGAGAGGGGAGTCCTTGAGGAGTTACCTTGGCCGTTTCAATAAGGCCATGTTGGAAGTGGACCACCTTAATCATGAGGTGGCCATGTCTGCTTTGGCAGGGGGAGTTTCGAAGGAAAGCGACTTCTACCTAGCAATGGAGGTCAGCTACCCCCCCAGCCTATCTGATATGATGGCCCTGGCAGACAAGTATGCGAGAGTCGAGGAATCGCGAAGAATTGCCTGCGCTGAGCAGGCAAAGAAGCAGGAGCCCAAAGTCCCCGACAGGCACCGTCTCGCCCGGCGGCCAAGTTTGCCTCGCCGTCAGAGAGTTCCCCCGCTATCGCCAAGGAATCGCTCTCGGAGTCCTCCTAGGCGATTTGATCACTATACTCCGTTGACTGTGCCCTGGGCGCAAATCCTTATAGAAATAGAGCGCCAGCTTCCCCAGCCAATGCCTCTCCGAGGGAAACTGACCCGAAGAGATCCCGCCAAGTATTGCCGCTACCATAAGGAACACGGTCATGACACTGAAGAATGCTGGCAGCTGAAGAATGAGATTGAGAGGCTGATTCGGCGGGGATGACTGGATCAGTTTAGGAGGGCGCCCGAGCCACAACAATAAGGAGGTGACCGCCAGTCCGAACTTCAACAACCTCCTCCTCCACCGAATCTGCCCATGATCGACCGTATTAATATGATTGAAGAGGCCGGCGGATCGAGCCCCAGGGGCGACAGTGATGGATCAGTGCCAAAGAAGGCACGGACGGGCGAGCTCTCCTTCTCCGATGACAATCTCCTAGGGATACAGCTCCCCCATGATGACGCACTAGTTGTATCCCTTAATTTGAACAACTATGATGTAAGCCGAATCCTAGTTGATAGTGGAAGTTTGGTAAATGTTTTGTATCTCGGTGTGTTTGCCAGGATGAAATTACTCATAGAAAATCTTCGAGCCGTGGATTCCACCTTGATGGATTCACAGGCGACGTCATCGTCCCATAAGGGGTCGTCGCCTTGATAGTCTACGCGGGAACATGGCCCCTTGTGACCATTGTTCAGACGGACTTCCTAGTGACCGACCTCAGATCCCCCTACAACGCCATATTCGGCAGACCCGGTCTGATGTCCCTCAAGGTTGTTGTCTCCATCCCGCACCTATCCATGAAGTTTCCCACCGAACTAGGAGTTGGAGTTGTTCGGGGAAGTCAGGCCATGGCTCGGTAGTGCTTTGTTACAAGCCTTCAATCTAGAATGCCAGAGGTTGATGGGCTAGACGCTCGCAAGGACTTCGCCGAACAAAGAGGAGAACCGGCAGAGGAATTGGAGGAGGTACCGCTGGATGAAGCTCGACCCGACCGAACCATCAAAATCGGGTCGCTACTCGAAGGGGAGCCCCGGCACATATTGATCGGGTTCCTTCGAAGCAACGCTGACATCTTCACCTGGTCCGCCTCCGACATGCCAGGGATCAGCCCCGAGGTTCTTGTCCATCATCTCAATGTGGACGAGATGCACCGACCGGTTAAGCAGAAGAAGAGAAGCTTCGCCCCAGAGCGACAAAAGGCCATCGAGGAAGAGGTAGACAAACTCATCAAGGCCAATTTCGTCCGAGAGGTAAATTACCCAAGCTGGCTGTCAAATGTCGTCATGGTGAAAAAGTCGAACGGCAAGTGGAGAATCTGCATCGACTTCACCGACCTCAACAAAGCCTGCCCGAAGGACAGCTTCCCCCTCCCTCGGATTGACCAGCTCGTGGACGCCACCTCAGGCCACCAGATGCTATCATTCATGGATGCCTATTCCGGCTACAATCAGATCCGAGTGGCCCCTGAAGATGAAAAAAGACCGCCTTCATAACCGACCGAGGTACTTACTGTTACCGTGTTATGCCTTTTGGTCTTAAAAATGCAGGTGCCACCTACCAGAGGCTGGTCAACAAAGTGTTCAAGGAACAAATCGGCTGGAATATGGAGGTGTACGTGGACGACATGCTGGTTAAAAGCAAGGATGCGTCACAGCATGTCGACGACCTCACAGAGAGCTTCTCCATGCTGCGCAAGTACGGGATGAGACTCAACCCGACCAAATGTGCCTTCGGTGTCAACTCGGGAAAGTTCCTCGGCTTCATGGTCTCCCAGCGAGGTATCAAAGCCAACCCCCAGAAGATCCAAGCTCTCCAACAAATGGCACCCCCGGCATCTGTCAAAGAGGTCCAGCGCCTAACTGGAAGATAGCAGCCCTAAACCGCTTCGTGGCGCGGTCGGCCGAGAGATGCCTCCCCTTCTTCAAAACTCTCCGATCGGCTAAAAGCTTCCAGTAGACTCCCAATGTCAAAGGTCATTTCAAGATCTCAAGGAGTACCTCAGCTCACCCCCGCTCCTCAGCAGTCCGACCCTAGGAGAGACCCTATTCTTGTACCTGGCTGTTTTGGAAGGTGTAGTCTGCTCGGTGCTGATCAAGGAAGAAGGCAAAGTCCAAAAGCCGATCTACTATGTCAGCAGGCTGCTCCGCAATGCGGAGATGAGGTACAGCAGAATCGAAAAGATGGTGCTGGCCTTAATTACCTCAGTTCGAAAGCTGCGGCCATACTTCCAAGCACATTCCGTGACGGTTCTGACTGACCAACCCATCAAGGCGGTGGTCCACCGCCCCGAGACATCGGGGAGAATGACCAAATGGGCCGTCGAGCTAAGTGAGCATGACATACATTTCCAGCCTCGCCCAGCCATCAAGGCCAGGTGCTAGCCGACTTCCTCCTCGAGTGTACCATCCCGGAGGATGGTTCTACCCCAGACTCCCCCGAAGAACCAAAAGCTGGAGCCCGGTGGCTCCTCCATGTTGACGAGTCATCTAATGCCCATCGCTCCGGTGCGGGCCTAGTTCTTACCAGTCCAGAGGGGATAACCTTCGAATATGGCATCCGGTTCTCCTTTCCAGCCTCCAACAACAAGGCCGAGTACGAAGCCCTATTAGCCGGCCTCCGAATTGCCCGCAACTTGAAGGTGGAGAAGCTCAGTGCCTTCACCGACTCTCAGCTGGTAGCCGGCCATGTACGGGGAGAGTTTGAGGCCCGAGAGCCGAACATGATTCGATATCTCCAGGAGGTACGGAACCTACTTCCCCATTTTGCCGAATTCAAAATTATTCAAATTCCCAGATCCAAGAACGCCCGCACCGACCTACTCTCCCAATTGGCGACCGCGGAGATGATGGACGCCGAGCAAAAATTCTACCTGGAGACTTTGGAAAAGCCCAGCATTGCGAAAGCCGACCGAGTAATGCAAGTTGAGGCCGAGCCGTCCTGGTTTGACCCTATCCTCAAATATCTCAAAGAAGTATCGCTTCCATTCGGCCGAAGAGAGGCTAGAAAGCTGAAGCTATAGGCCATTCATTACGTGTTGATCGACAACCAGCTTTACAAACGATCTTTTTCCATGCCGCTGCTCAGATGCCTTCGCCCATCCGAAGCAGATTATGCTCTGCGCGAGGTACATGAAGGGATTTGCGGCAACCATTTGGGAGGTCGGTCCCTATGCCACAAAGTGCTACGATAAGGCTACTACTGGCCGACCATGCAAAAAGATGCAGACGACCTAGTCCAAGCCTGCGACCCCTGCCAGAGGCATTCGAGCATCCAAAGGCTCCCTTCTGCTAAGCTAATTTCCATATCCTCCGCTTGGCCCTTCGCCAAATGGGGATGGACATCCTCGGCCCATTCCCGCTTGCCACAAGACAGCGGAAATTTCTATTTGTCGCCATCGACTACTTCACCAAATGGGTCGAAGCGGAAGCAGTTGCACAAATTACCGAGGCACGGGCCAGAGATTTTGTTTGGAAGTCTATCATCTGCCAGTTCGGCCTCCCGCATACCATAATCACTGACAACGGCAAGCAGTTTGATAACTCTAAATTCCGCCAGTTCTGTGAGGAATATGGAATCCGTCACCACCTTACTTCGGTCGGGCACCCACAAGGCAACGGAGCGGCCGAAGTGACCAACAGAACCCTCCTCCAGGGAATCAAAGCTCACCTCTCCAGAGCCCAAGGCAGGTGGGCGGATGAGCTACATCATGTCTTATGGGCCTACCGCACAACCCCAAGAATCCCGACAGGTGAAACCCCATTCCGAATGGCTTTCGGTACGGAGGCCATTATCCCTGTGGAAGTCGGCCTCCCATCATTGCGGGTGGAAAGCTACTCAGAGGAAGCTAGCAACGAACAGCTCCGCACCAACCTCGACTTGGTGGAGGAAATTAGAGAGAAGGCCCGGATCAGAGTGGCTGCTTATCAACAAAGGGTGGCCCGTTACCACGCTTCCAGAGTCAAAGGGAAGGCCTTCCTACCCGGCGACCTTGTCCTCCGAAAGGCCTCTGTTTCCAAGCCGCTGGAACAAGGAAAGCTGGCGCCAAACTGGGAGGGCCCGTACCAGGTAGCGGAGATCATCGGACCGGGGACCTGCAAGCTACAAGATCTGGATGGGAAATCCATTCCCCGGACGTGGAATTCGGACAATCTCCAAAAAATATTATCAATAGGGTACGTCCTCTCCAAATTTATTTTCATATGCCTCATTATATCTTCCTGTCGGCACATTTTCCTCAATGCAAATCATTATGCACTACATCACCATAAATTGCAAAAAGAAACAGATGCTGCTTACCAATCCTCGGCACAACCGAGTTCCTTGTCTGGATAGGAATTCTCCGAACCTGGCAGGGCCAAGTAAAATATTCTCCGAACCTCGGTTGGGCCGAGCAATAAATTCTCCGAACCTTGGCAGGGCCAAGTAAAACATTCTCCGAACCTCGGCTGGGCCGAGCAACAAATTCTCTGAACCTCGGCTGGGCCGAGCAACAAATTCTTCGAACCTTGGCAGGGCCAAGTAAAATATTCTCCGAACCTCGGCTGGGCCGAGCAACAAATTCTCCAAACCCTGCCAGGGCCAAGTAAAATATTCTCCGAACCTCGGCTGGGCCGAGCAACAAATTCTCCGAACCTCGGCTGGGCCGAGCAACAAATTCTCCGAACCTTGGCAGGGCCAAGTAAAATATTCTTCGAACCTCGGCTGGGCCGAGCAACAAACTCTCCGAACCTTGGCAGGGCCAAGTAAAAAATTTTTCGAACCTTGGCAGGGCCAAGTAAAATATTCTCCGAACCTCGGCTAGGCCGAGCAACAAATTCTCCGAACCTTGGCAGGGCCAAGTAAAATATTCTCCGAACCTCGGCTGGGCCGAGCAACAAATTCTTTGAACCTTGGCAGGGCCAAGTAAAATATTCTCTGAAACTCGGCTGGACCGAGCAACAAATTCTCCAAACCTTGGTAGGGCCAAGTAAAATATTCTCCGAACCTCGGCTGGGCCGAGCAACAAATTCTCCGAACCTTGGCAAGGCCAAGTAAAATATTCTCCGAACCTCGGCTGGGCCGAGCAACAAATTCTCCGAACCTTGGTAGGGCCAAGTAAAATATTCTCCGAACCTCGGCTGGGCCGAGCAACAAATTCTCCAAAACTTGGCAGGGCCAAGTAAAACATTCTCTAAAACCTCGGCTGGGCCGAGCAACAAATTCTCCGAACCTCGGCTGGGCCGAGCAACAAATTCTCCGAACCTTGGCAGGTCCAAGTAAAATATTCTCCGAACCTCGGCTGGGCCGAGCAACAAATTCTCCGAACCTTGGCAGGGCCAAGTAAAATATTCTCCGAACCTCGGCTGGGCCGAGCAACAAATTCTTCGAACCTTGGCAGGGCCAAGTAAAATATTCTCCGAACCTCGGCTGGGCCGAGCAACAAATTCTCCGAACCTTGGCAGGGCCAAGTAAAATATTCTCTGAACCTCGGCTGGGCCGAGCAACAAATTCTCCGAACCTTGGCAGGGCCAAGTAAAATATTCTCCGAACCTCGGCTGGGCCGAGCAACAAATTCTCCGAACCTCGGCTGGGCCGAGCAACAAATTCTCCAAACCTTGGCAGGGCCAAGTAAAATATTCTCCGAACCTCGGCTGGGCCGAGCAACAAATTCTCCGAACCTTGACAGGGCCAAGTAAAAAATTCTCCGAACCTTGGCAGGGCCAAGTAAAATATTCTCCGAACCTCGGCTGGGCCGAGCAACAAATTCTCCGAACCTTGGCAGTGCCAAGTAAAATATTCTCCGAACCTCAGCTGGGCTGAGTAACAAATTCTCCGAACCTTGGCAGGGCCAAGTAAATATTCTCCGAACCTCGGCTGGGCCGAGCAACAAATTCTCCGAACCTTGGCAGGGCCAAGTAAAATATTCTTCGAACCTCGGCTGGGCCGAGCAACAAATTCTCCGAACCTTGGCAGTGCCAAGTAAAATATTCTCCGAACCTCAGCTAGGCTGAGTAACAAATTCTCCGAACCTTGGCAGGGCCAAGTAAAATATTCTCCGAACCTCGGCTGGGCCGAGCAACAAATTCTCCGAACCTTGGCAGGGCCAAGTAAAATATTCTTCGAACCTCGGCTGGGCCGAGCAACAAATTCTCCGAACCTTGGCAAGGCCAAGTAAAATATTCTCCGAACCTTGGCAGGGCCAAGTAAAATATTCTTCGAACCTCAGCTGGGCCGAGCAACAAATTCTCCGAACCTTGGCAGGGCCAAGTAAAATATTCTCCGAACCTTGGCAGGGCCAAGTAAAATATTCTCCGAACCTCGGCTGGGCCGAGCAACAAATTCTCTGAACCTTGGTAGGGCCAAGTAAAATATTCTCCGAACCTCGGCTGGGCCGAGCAACAAATTCTTCGAACCTTGGCAGGGCCAAGTAAAATATTCTCCGAACCTCGGCTGGGCCGAGCAACAAATTCTCCGAACCTTGGCAGGGCCAAGTAAAATATTCTCCGAACCTCGGCTGGGCCGAGCAACAAATTCTCCGAACCTTGGTAGGGCCAAGTAAAATATTCTTCGAACCTTGGCAGGGCCAAGTAAAATATTCTCTAAACCTCGGCTGGGCCGAGCAACAAATTCTTCGAACCTTGGCAGGGCCAAGTAAAATATTCTCCGAACCTCGGCTGGACCGAGCGATGAATTCTCTGAACCTTGACAGGGCCAAGTAAAACATCCTCCGAACCCCGGCTGGGCCGAGCGATGAATTCTTCGAACCTTGGCCGGGCCAAGTAAAACGTTCTTCGAACCTCAACAAGGCTGAGTAAAAATTTCTTCGGGTTAAAATGCCGACTGAAAGCCGATGTACATAGGCCCCGATCAAGACCGAGGGACTTCCAAATAGCCTCCGAAAATTCTGCCAGTTTAAAACGAAGCACGCTGAGCAAAAAACCATTGGCACACAAAAGGAAGGGCCCCTTAAGCCCCGCGTAATCGGCCAAAAGCCCCAAGCAGAGCCAGGGGATTCCCCTCTGCAGCTGAAATTTTGGGTAACACCCCTATAACCCTTCGATCAAAGCATCTATATCCATGCATAAACCAACGGGGCCACACCCTAACTATTACGAGGATAGCATGCCCAAGGCCAAAACTCTTAAAGAAGAGGATTACTCAAAATAAATCCATTTTTCATTCATCAAGAAAAAGGGATTACAAAAGTGACAGAAAAAACATAAAAAGAAAGCAAAAGAGGCCCTGGATCATGGATCGGAGTCGCCCCCCGACGCCAGCAAATCCTCCAGGCGCTCGGTAAGATCAGCCATCTGCTGGCGAAGCGATTCGACCTCCTCCCTCTGCCGGTTTATCACCCAGCGCAGGGCCTCCGCCTCCTTGGTCGTCACGTCCATGTACTCCTCTACAACCCTCACAAGCTGCTGATTACTCACAAGGGCCGACCCCAGGCCCAATCCATCGACAGTGATGGAGGTACGCCTCCTCTCCGAGTGAAGCAGGCCGTTCAGTGAGGTGCGCAGCTCACTAGATGATCGCCCTTGAGAGGCCATTGTTTCAGAACTTAAACCGAGGGATGGCTGAGACCGATACCCCTCGATCATATTTATACTCGCTGGACAGGTATCTCAATCGATCGCGCCATAGCCGCCGACCCATAAAAGCTTGCCACGTGTCGTCATTTCAATGCCTGCAGAATCCAAAGTGTCGCGCCCCATCCCGAGCGAGATCGGTAAGCGCGAGCAGACTGTTTGGGAATTCCCCCAAGCAAGACATTTTCCGATCTGCCGGCCCTCGCAATAAATGCCCTCAGCGCTTCCCCAAGCCTCCTAAAGCTGGCCTCTTTTTCGGGAAGCGCAGGGGGAAGAAGTCCAGCATCCGGCCAATGACCTGTCCCTCCGGGAAGAGTAGCGTCACCAATCAAAAAGCGTGACAATATGCTGATCATACCGACCTGGCGCCCATCACCAAGCGCCGCATAGACCTAGCACCATGGCCCACAATGACAACTGAATCACTCCCTTGAGCCCAAATCTCCGAAACTTGGCAGGGCCAAGCCAAGTTCTCCGAATCTCGGCTGGGCCGAGTGATAATTTCTCCGAACCTTGGCAGGGCCAAGTAAAACATTCTCCGAACCTTGGCAGGGCCAAGTAGAGCATTCTCCGAACCTTGGCAGAGCCAAGCCAAAACTCTCCGAACCTCGGCTAGGCCGAGCAACAAGTCCCCTGAACCACTACGGGAAAAAGCACAGATTCCCTAAACTTCGGCAAGGCCGACCCACGAACATTCGAGCTCCGATAAGAGCGAAGCACGAAAATTCCAAGCTTCGGACCGAAGTAAGGAACGTATTTCGCCGAATGATCCCTGAACCGACGCTCGTGAACCTCAGTTAGTTCGGATAGCATGGGATCCTCATCTAAGGACAAGCGAGACGCCTTTGTACCCACAAACAACAATGACAGCAAACTCAGCACAAAAAGATAGAGATTGAAAACAAAACATAACTCTCTTATTGCCAGTCGAGATCGGTTACAAATGCCTCAGAGGCATTACAAGAACATTGAAATGCATAAAATAAAGGCAAGTACAAAACTCAGGTGACTGCTCCAAAGCAGGCCTAGGCAACTGTGATGCTCCGGCATCCGACCACCGAACCAGATAAGTCGCATCCAGTCAGCTCGAGCTGATAATAGCCAGACGACATGGACCAATAGTCGCGACTGGCTTTAGTTAATAACGATATCTCGGTGACCCAACCGAGATATCTGGATGGCCATCCCAAACCACCCAACCGAGGGACCCTCGGCGAGCATGCAGGAGGCCAGCGAACCCTGACGTCGGAACGCTCTCCCAAACCGAGTGTGTACCACCAAGCCTTGCCAAGTCTCAAGGACAAGGAGTCGGCGGGCGACGCACTTTCACCCCCTTCCCATGTGGTAAAAGATTCCCCAGGCGGCTGAGCCCAGGAATCCGAATCGGGGAAGGAGGAGAAATTCAAGTGAGTCATGAGAGGCCCGCGTGCACTTCCTACCATGCGTCTCCGAAGGGGAACCGCAAAGGTCACACTGGAAGAGTTATTATGCGCTCCCCATATGATCTCTGCGCCCTCTTTGTGCGCTCTCCATATGATCTCCGGGACTCATCCCCTAAGGGCGAGCCGTCCTTCGGCAGCTCCTTCGTCGCCCCAACTATCCAGAGGCAGAAGGCTTGCAAGAGAAAAGCTCAGTCCTCCCACTTCCAGAGAAACAAGCATGATGAAAGCTCTAACGGGAAAGAAACTTTGGGGATGACCAAAACTGACCTCCATCTTCCCTTTTTATAGGCAGAAATGAGCCGGGAAAAGCTACCCAAGCTGAAAGTCCCGAGATTCAAACATCTAGCCCATGCCACCACGTGGCCCCTCAGGATAGACGCGGCGCCCTACTGCACGCCAAGCCCACCGCCTGAGTTGTGACGTATACGGAGATCTCCTCCTGATCCCGAATCATGGTCTTTAAATGCAGGAGATCGTCCACTAGCACTTCGAAAACTGGCAGGTTCATGAGATCGTTCTTCGAAAATAACGTCCTCCAATGGTGAGCGGCTGCGTGCGCAGCACGATGAAACGACCTGCATAGGAAAAGAGCACCTTCCGGAAAGCTTTAAGTGCAGCTTTATGTTCTCCACAGCGCCGTACCACCGATTTTGGTAAAACAAAACCGATTCGCCTGCAAAGCGGCAGGGCGCTGACAGAATAGCAAAAAGCGCGAAAACCTACCTTACTCGTCGGCCCCAGCCGACCTATCTTTGCTTGTCGGCCCTAGCCAACCTATTTTTCTTGTCGGCCCTAGCCGACCTATTTTTGCTTGTCGGCCCTAGCCGACCTATCTTTGCTTGTCGGCCCTAGCCGACCTATCTATGCTCGTCGGCCCCGGCCGACCTATTTTTGCTTGTCGGCCCCAGCCGACCTATCTTGTTTGTCGGCCCCAGCCGACCTATTTCGCTCATCGGCCCCAGCCGACCTATTTTTGCTCGTCGGCCCGGTCGACCTATCTCGCCTGTTGGCCTTAATAGATCTGTTCTGTCGGTCGGTCCACACCAACCGGACCAGACCATTTCCCAATTCGCTGGTCAAGGCTGTCGCCCTGCTTTGGGCCAAGCCAATGCATTTCTTCAATCCCGGAATAAAGATGACCTAAGAGTATCAGCGAGCCATAAGTCACTCGCAATTGAGGCGAGACTAGACGACAACGAGGCCATGCAAGAAAGGCACTTAGATGGAAACATGAAACTCTTTTATTAAGAAACGTCAGACAGACTTCTAAAAGACAAAATACAAGAATGGCTCCTAAGGGCCGGGGACCGCGTCAGCTTTAGAAGAGTCCTCGGTTACATCCACGGAAGCGTGACTAGACTCACCCTTCTCCAATATCTTTGCCCCCCCCAGCGGCAGTTTGCAACCGCCCCTCAGAAGCAGCGGCTTCGCCGGAACCCGGGACAGCACCAGGGTCAGTGTCGGAGACGTCGACATATTCGTCCTCTTCTTCCCCTTCGGACTCACCCTCATCAGGAGTTTCAGCATCCAGAAAAGAGAGATCCCATTCTGGATGCTCGCTGGATATCTTCTCTTTGCATTCCTGCAGCCCAAGTTGGAAGGCGTCAACACTGATAGCATCCTGCCTCCCCTTGAGTACGGCGAGCTGCATGTTGGCCTCAGCAGCCTATTTCTCAGCCTCTG